>JAYESA010000004.1:289090895-289275889 GCA_036927795.1 Iris macrosiphon
AGGGTAGATAATAGAGCCAATCCTTAGCCGAATCCTTTAAAGAAAATGGAAAGGCTCTTAATTTGATTTGCTCTTCGGATACCCCCGTAGGTTTCATAGTTGTGCATACCACATGAAGCTCCTTTAGATGCTTATGAGGATCTTCACCTGCAAGGCCATGAAAAGTGGGTAATAAATGTATTAGTCCAGATTTTAATTCAAAACTAGTAGTAGCATCTAAAGTAGGAAATGTAATGCATAAAGGGTGTTGGTTCAAATCAGGGGCTGCAAGTTCTTTCAAAGTTCTATTTGCAGCCATGACTTCCTCTTCTTCAGGATTAGATTTGCAAGAGAGTAAGGAATCCGTAGCAGGGTCGTTCTCGTTAAAGTTTCTTTGAGCTTCCTTCCTTAACCTGCGCAGAGTTCTTTCTATTTCTGGATCACACTGAAAATCACTTTGATTAGAAGATCGAGTTGCAATCATAAACAAGGAATAAAATGATAGCAAGCAATCCAGAAAAATATATGAGAATAAATTTATTATTTTTTTTTGTGCTAATAAATAAAAATAATTTAATTATAAGAAAAGATCATAAAAGGCAAAAAAATTAACTAAAATTACTCCCCGGCAACGGCGCCAAAATTTGGCGTGCTGTCGTAGGCACCCAAAAATAAAACCTTTACTCTTGAAATAATATGTAGTAGTGAGAGTAAGGATCGTTCCCACGGAGAGTAATTAGTTTGATCTTTATGCTATGTGAAATAAGATGGGGGAAGAGTTTTGGATCAAAGCAAATTAAAAAGAGTTAAAAAAATAAAGTATTAAAACAATCAAAGAAAAAAAATGTTGGTCTCAGTTAACATCCACCATTGGAATCTTAAAATTGATCATTAATGCAAACATAAATTATCATACTTTAAATATTCACCGTTGGAAGTATTTCCTATCTCTTTTAGGCTTAGATAATTAAAAACAAGCGATCTAATTATCTTTAATTACTAAATAATCCAAGACAAGCGCTGAAGATTTAATCTAGTAATTTCTTAAAGATCAAAGAGATCGATGAAGCAAAACAACACAAGCACAAGCGGTTGCATTTAATTTTGTCAAAAGTTTTTCTCCTAAGATCTAATAAAACAAAGCAGTTTATTAAATCTTGGTTGCTTCATAAATTAAAAAAATCAAACAATTACGGATTTGATGTCTAATTTAGCAGTAGATCGGAATGGATAATAGACTAGTAGGCCTCCTAGTAATTAAACAAAACAATCATGAAAGTAGGCATAGAAAAATATTCAATACTCAAAGCATAAATCAAACATATAAAATAATTTAGATCTCACAATTTTATTGATTCCAAGGCTTCTGTTTCCTTCGACCAACAAGACTTTTAGCTTCGCACGTTCATGAAAACTTTAAAAGAATATTGGAGAAGAGGAAGAAGAGTTATGTGTTGTTCTCCTTTTTCCTCTTGATCTCTACCCCTTTTATACACTCTAAATAAGTGTTTGAAGATCACAATATCTTCCCAAAAATCCTCTAAGAGTTACAACAACCAAACAATAAAATAAAATCTTTGAATAAGTTGGGAATTGGTTATATCAACTCCACTTTTTGTGCACAGCATAGTTGTCTCAACTTCAATCATGATTTGGTCCATGATGTAGCCAGAATCTCGTAAACATCAAAAAAGAAAAATTGTGCCTCTATCACTTAGCTTTCCGAATCAATTTGGATCAGCTCAATTGGACTTCGGATGAGCAAGTTATGACCATTTTGCTACAAGGTGTCAGAACTGTCCAGAATTGATAATTAGCTCCATTTTGCTTTTAGTGACTCCAATTGCATCCTAGATCAAAATATAAAAGTAATGAGTATCTTTAGACATTAAATGAGCATAAAGGAGTATATATTAAGGAATAAAAATATGATATTTTATGTTCTCATCAGTCCATCTGCGGCCAAAGTTGTTTCGGCTGATTGGGGCACATGAATGTCGCCTTATTGAGTTGCAAGGTGATTCTGCGGCCCAATCTTTTTTGAGCTTTACTTTTGGGCGCATGGTTGTTGGGTGCATGGATTCATATTTTTCATGCTTCTACAAGACCTCCTTCAAAGTTTTTAAACTGACAAGTTTGAAATACTTTGAATAAGAAGCATGGAGGAAAAGTACTTTGGTCGCATGGATATTGTGTCGCATGGACATTGGGATCGCTGGTGTACCTTAGTAACTACGGGTGATAAGTGCAGATAACAACCGATATCAGAGTTAATATGGATGTAATGATCGATAGCCAAGACCCAATAGGTTTGCTCAGTGGTAATATTGATATGACAAACTCAGCCGGAGAGAAATGTTAGGACATTAGTTCAGAGGTAATATGGACGTGAACTAGCATCTAGAAAACCCGTCGAGGATTGGTTTGCTGAGTGTGGTCTATCCGATAATAAAGATAGGCCTGAGGATTGCTCCGTTGGGGAGACTAGAGTCAAACGAGACTAGTTTTTGGGTGGTCCAAGCGGGAGTGTGCCGGTGGACCCGAGGACTACCCCGCGGGGGAGACTTTGAGGATCCATCATCTGTTGCGTATCCAAGACTTCTGGATATAGATTATTGCTTTTTCAGAAAGTTATCAAGAAGGGGACATATTGTACATAGGTTCTTACTGGGGATGAATAACCAAGAGTGTAAAGACTGTATATCTTGATTGCCCGACTGGGGATAAAGGGAGTACAATTCTAGCTAAGACATAGTAATTTTTTAGTAACTTGTCGTTGATATGCATCATGAGCAAGTCGTCGTTGGGTTTCGCGAGCTAGTAGGCGCCGTTGGAGAATACCTATTCTACGATGAACGGGCATTCCCATTTGGAATAGAATTTATCGGCCGTCTTCTGGGTCATAACCATTGGCCTCCTTATGGTCAGGACAAGATCACCCACTTGGTAGGTCCTCTTCTTCATCCATTTTTTGAAGGCTCCCGAGAGACGCGCTTGGTACAGCTCAATGCGCTGTTGAGCTAATAGATATTTTTCGTCGAGTGCTTCTAACTCTTGTAGCCGTCGGCGGTGATTGTCGTCGACGGTTAATTGGTTGGAGAGAGATACTCGGAGTGAAGGTATTTGGATCTCGAGCGGGAGGACCACTTCGCTTTCATATTCCAGAGAAATACGTATTTTCAGTAGCTGTTCGGACCGTTGTATTGTAGGTCCGGAGACATTCACCCAGCTTCTGATTTCAGTCACGTTTGTTAGATGACACAAACTTTTTGAGTAGCTTCATGATGGTCTTGTTGAAGGCTTCTGCCAGACCATTTGCTGTCGGGTTATAGGCAGTTGACGCTACATTCTGAATTCGGTTTTTGTCACAAAATTAGTAGAATACGTGACTTGTAAACTGTGGACCGTTGTCATGGATGATCCTTTGTGGCAAGCCGAAGTGGTATATGACGTGATGCTTGACGAAACTGATCATGTTGGAAATCTTGACTTCAGCGAGTGGTACAGCTTCCGCCCACTTGGAGAAGTAGTCGGTGATATCCAAGATGAACCGATATCCCTTAGCCGAAAGCGGACTGATCGGCCCTATGATATCCATGCCCCAGGCTTCGAACGACCATGACGCCACGGTCGGGTATAGAAACTACGAGGGTTGGTGGATGAAGTCAGCATGTATTTGGCACGCTTGGCACTTCCTTGCATAGTCAACAACATCTGCTACCATTATCGGGCAATAATAACCCATTCTACAGAGGCGGTCTTGTAGCTTGGGCTTGGCTGATGGGCACCATAAATCCTATCATGAGTCTCACGGAGAGTCTGCTTTGCTTCTGTATTTGATAGAAATCATAGCAGAAGACCGTCATAGGAGTGGCGATACAATATTTTGGTAGTCGTATAATAATAGAACCGAAGGGAAAGTCTTCTGATCGAAATAGCTTCCTTTGGGTTCTCGGAGATAATTTCATAGACTGCGTAGTCGATGAATGAAAGTCTCCAGTCTTGTGAGTCTGTGCTCATCTCTACTGATATCTTCAACACAAAAAGTGGTTGTTCTACGGGCAGACCAGCTCTTAACCGATCATGATATTTAATTCATGAGTATTGACCAAAATAGCTAGAGAGGCTGCGAGGCCGGCCAGGGCATAAGCCTCAATATTTTACAGTCGTGGGACGTGCTCTATGAAGAATCCCTCAAAGGTGGAGATTATTCCAAGCGCGGCTTGGTGGTTGGGGAGTAGGTCTTTATTCCAGACTTCGTACTCACCTCGAACTTGGTTGATTAACAGTATGGAATCACCGTAGGCTTCCAGGTGGTCAACTTCCACTTGTTTAACAAGTTAGAGTCTAATAATGAGAGTGTTGTACTCTGCCACATTATTGGAGCATTGATCAGTGAGGGAGTAGCCGCGGTTGATAACCAGATAATATGGAGAGATCAACACTATCCCAACTCCAGCGATGATATTGTCTTTGGACCGTATTCTCGAAGCACCGTCGAAGAACATTTGTCAAACGGCTTCTGCGTTCATCACGGTATTGGAGTCTGCAACTTTGTCGAGAATCTTCTCATAGAGTTTCAAAGTTTCTGGCCCCGGGTGGGCGGCCAGGAAGTCAGCTAATGCTTGGCCCTTGACAGTTTTTTGTGAAATAAATGCCATGTCGAATGGTGACAACAGTATTTCTCACATAGCAAGCGGGAGTTTAGCGCCACTGGTTTGGTCATGAGGAACCTGAGGGGGTTGACCCAAGAGATCACATGGATCATTTTTCCTACCACATATCTTCTAAACTGAAAAGACTAGAGAGAGGCACTCTGGCATTCTTTGTTCCAGACTAAGGTGCGTAGGGATTCTTCGTTCCAGACAAAAAAGACTCTGTTCTTAATGAGTTGCGTGAACAGATGACAACGTCCAGAGATGTTTGACATGAACCTACTAATATAGGCCAGTCTTTCTTGAAGGCCACAAAGTTCTCTGAGGTTCTTCGGTGGGCGTATTTCAAGGATCGCTTTGGTCTTGTCAGGGTCTACGTGGATATCCTTCAAAATTAGGATAAAACCTAGAAATTTGTCGCTAGAGACTCCTAGGAAAGATTTGGTATGGTTCATCTTGAGCTGGTGTGTACGTATGAGACCGAACACAGTCTTTATGTCCCTGAGATGATCATCTTTGGAGCGACGGCGATGTCATCAATGTAACACTCGACCGTCTTGCATAGATGCTCATGGAAGATGGTGCTCATATCTTGCTGGTAAGTAGCACTCGCGTTCTTCAGACCAAAGAGCATGACTATGTAGCAATATACTCCTATCGGTGTTCAGAATGATGTATGCTTCTGATCGTCAGGAGGCATCTTGATTTGATTATAGCCTGAGAATCCGTCCATGAAGGACATGCGCTCGAACCTATAGGTGTGTCGATCATTATGTCTGTGATCAGAATAGAGAATTTGTCCTTAGGGCAGGCCATATTTTGATTACAAAAGTCAATGCAGATTCAGATCTTCCCGTTCTTTTTGACGACGGGCACGATATTGGCTACCCAATCTGGATCTTGTTCTTTGCAAATAAAGACACTAGCTATCAATTTGTTGACTTCAGCTTCGATGGCATTCATAATGTTCGGATGGAACTGCCGTTGCTGCTGCTTGACAGACTTAGTGTTCGACGAGATATTAAGCTTGTGAACCGTGATTAAGGGGTCCAGTCCCGATATGTCTTCGTAGCTACAGGCAAAGACATCAATGTATTTTCTGATGAGCTGTAACAGGGATTTCCGATCCTCATCAGTCAGACTCTTGTTGATGAAGATAGGTTTAGATGAGGATTCATCGTCCAGATTGACTTGTACGACTTTGTCCTCGGAAGAAGGTTCTTGTTGTTCGAACCATATCTTCTATTGTGTATCTAGGCGTTAGGCCCACGGTTCTACTTCAAAGAGTTCCAGTAGATCCTCATTGTCTTCCTCAGGGTCAGCTGATACCATGTTGGCAGACAATGTTTGTTTGAACATCTCCCCGATACTGACGTCGGAGTCCCAAGGGAAAGAATTTGAAGGGTTAGAGTGTAACTCATCTTTTTCATCCGACCCTTCGACGGTTGTGGAAGGCATAATGTACCCTAAGCCATACTTGGTCTTATGGTAGTAATCCTCGAATTTACCTGTCGGAGTGGTGAGGTGCAAAGGTAGTCGTCGACCTTTGCCGTAATTCAGACCTCGGTTGATTTTAAGATCATAACTCATCTGGTAGAGGAGGTGTTTGGCTTGACCACTGAACCGGTAGAGTTGTATTTTGCCGATATTAGGTTCAGGCTCTTGTTCCTCTGGGATGAAGGACTGGGGGCATTCAAACCTACCGAAGATGATGTGTTTATCTCCCCTCCTCCTTGCTGGGACCGTGAAGTAGAAACCTTAGCTAGGGAGGATCTGGTTTACTGCATAGGTAGTAGTCACCTGTGTCTGCATGCGCAGGCCTAGACCGTACTGCATGGAATATAGTGTGCTTATGTGTGCAACTTTAGAGTAGTTTAAAGATAGCCCTTTATTCACAAAATAAGGTATGAATATGCCCTTTAAAGATAGCCCTTTATAGTGTGCTTATGTGTGCAACTCTGCCTATGAAGGCAAACGACGAGAGGTTCTGACGTGGTGGATGGTGCCGGACCTTCTTTCGCCGATTCGATCCGCCATGTGAATGCGGACGACCAGAGGTTAGGGTGCTTTCTTATATAGTTTTACAACGAGAAGAGAGGTTGTGTCAGGAGCGCGTGCCTTTAGATGGACTCTCAAGGGCTCTTCTGGTATTATCTCAGCCTCTGCCTCATCATCGGTTCATTGTCACCTTCATCTTAGTAGACTTGTTTGTAAAGGATCGAATCAGAGTAATTAGCTTCGAACCCTTTGAACAGATTGACATTAGCAAACTTTGATTTTATCGTGCCATGTCCGTCGACGTACTTCAGGCACTGGTATAGGATCGACAGCACGATCATGTATTCATGTATCGATGGGCGTCCGAGCTAGACATTGTAGGATATATCTATGTCAATGACATAGAAATTAACCTCTATTTTCAAGTCATCGATATAATATTTTAGGCGAATCTTGACCAGAGGGTAGCTTATTCCTGCGTTGAATCCAATGATAGCAGTATTGGTGGCTGCCAGGTGATGTATCAGAATGCCCAAGGTCTAAAACAGACTCCGAGAGGTGATGCTGATTGACGAACCAGGATCGATGTGCATCTGGTCCACTTTGTTGGCACCAATGTATCCTGTGTAATACATGGGACGATCATACCGGCTATTTTTTAGCAACATGTCCTGTTACGATAATATAATATTTGGTATTGCCTCCATGATATTATTATAGTGGTGGCAAGCAGCCGGATTCTCAGCTGGTGGTTTGACCTTCGCCAGGTAGATATCGATATTCTGTAATGCCTCACTCAGAGCGGCCCTTGTGTCTCTAGAGAGTAGCAGAAGCTTGAATATGACAGCTTCGCTGGAGTGTTAGCCAGTTGGGCCAAGATATCGAAGTTGTAGTATTTTTCCAAACCCAGAGATGCATTCTTGCGCAACAGTTTGTCGAAGCGAACTTCTTTTTGCTTAGACTTGTCTTTTGGCGGAGGCTGGGATGGACCCGGATCAGAGGAGGTCGATGTGATAGTCGAGATTTTACCATCATCAGGGTATTGTACTTGCACTGGTACATCACGCCCGACCTTGTTGTTCCTGCTATAGCTTCCTTAGATGGGTAAAAAACTGTATAACAGGACTTGAAATTCTTGCCCTTAAACTTTGTGGCTGGAGGTGTTACTTGCTGTATTACATCTGGAAGAATCCACATAACCATCCTTTATGATTTGGTGAGAGGTATCAACTCGACTGTTTGATCATGAGCTAGTGGGAGGTTAACAACCTCAATTGTTGCTCTGGGAATAGGGATTACTCCGTCCTGTGCCTCCGTTGCCAAAGAGTTATCGAATTGGAGGGACACCATGTTAGCGGTGACGGTTTTGTCGTCGAAGTCCAAGGTTAGGGCCTTAGTGTCAAGCAGATGCTGGATATACTACTTCAGCGTGTAGCAATCCTGCGTCGCATGATGGACGTAATGATGGTAATGGCAGTACTTTAGATTATTCACCTCGGTTGCCTCAATAGGGCATTTAGCGTCAGGGGGCCAAAGCTTACCACCCTTCATCAGCACATCGAAGATGGGCATGACGTTATCATCTTAGAAGGAGTAAGTCTTCTTGGGGTTTGGAACCTCAGCCGGCTTTTGCTCGGGCTTCTTGGTCAAGTTGGCCACCAAGGCCTATTTTTCTTTTCCATCGTGGTGGTTATTGTTGTTGTTGTTGTTGTTAGGACGTTTTCTCCTATCATCGGCAACATGGATCTGTATTCCCAAAAGCCGGGCATCCTTGACCTTCTTCTCAGCGCTGATAGCGTTTATGATGAACGCCGTCCAGTCTTTAAACTGACCGTCGTCCATCCAGAGGCTGATTGTTGGAAGTAAGTTTCTGCGGCACATGTCCATCAGTGTCAACTCGGGATTTCCTGGGGGCAACCTCAACGCTGCTTGTCGGTAACGCTCGATATAATTTTGGCCGAGTTCCCTTTCCCCTTGCACTACAAAAATAATAAATTTTAGCAACGTCAAAAAATATCGCTAATAGGTAAAAAATATCGCTAAAATATATTAGCGACATAATTAGTGACGTTTTGGTGTTGTCGCGTAATCCATGGTCGCTGACAAGAAATTCTTCGATATTCGTCACTATTACGACGTATATTTATGATGCGTACACGTCATCAAATATTTTTTATTAGCGGCGTTCTGCTATGCGATGTCGGTATTTCAGCGACATTGTATATTATCTTATAACGTCACCAAATCAGTGATATTATCATCGACGTTTTGCTACACCATTGTTGACCTGACAGAAATTGCCATGTCAGCTTTTTACCGACGTGTAGCGACGTTTAACACATATTAGCGACGTCCCTGATTCCAATTAGCGATATTTTAACATAATTTAACGACGCACTGTTACGTCGGTAAACGTCGATAAATGTTGCCGAACGTCGCTAAATTTTAAAAACCAGAAAAAGTATGCAATTTCTAAAATTATTTTCTTACAAAAGTTTGCTGTTTGCCATTTAAATCAAAAGGAAGAACCAAGAGAACTTGATTTGATTAATAAACTAGAGAGTACCGAGAAGAGTCATAAGAGACAATCTAAGTATAAATTTGTTTTGATTTGGGGGTGACGATGGAGGGTTAGTAGTGTTGCAACTCTCTTTACTCTGTGGATGATCCAGAGTCAGAAGCTTCTCTCCTTGGTTTTAGTGTGAATCCTCAGATAACCAGCCAGCCTTTTGGTTCGGTTTCTCTCTGAAGCAGAAAAAACTGACCCTTAGAACGTTCAAGTTGATCTTATTTATACCCATCGTGCTGATGGGCTATGGGTGCCGCATATGCCTATGTTTGGTGCCCGCATAAGGATTCTCCAACAGAATGTGGTTGCACCTGTTGCCGCATGGTGCGAGCAAGCCGCCACGTGGGTTTGTTTAGGATTTTTTGTTTGAAAAGATCTCGGGGCTATTGTGTGCATAACTCGGTGAATTCGACACTTGGTCAACACTAACTGTGCGAGAAATCGTCTTCGGTTGTAACAGAAAATCTTGTGAGTCGAGAGCCACGTATTGTTGTAGTCGCATAGAAGCTCTCATTTGGCCTTGGTCGGAATGATCCTTTGGCCGTATGTGGACTGCATAAACAATTGATCCGCTGGATAGTAGAGGCCGTATGGGTCTTGAAGCCGCATGCGTACTCTTGTTTGGACTTGGTCAGGTGGACGCTCTGGCCGCATGATGTCGAGGCTGCATGGGTCTTGAAGCAGCATACATAGGACACTTGGCATGGCTCGTCTGTCGAGATAATTAATGCACAAATGTGAGTTATTATTTTTTTTTCTGAGCCTTCGTCTGCATAAATTGAAGCATCTCAGGGTGATGAGTGAGACATCAGAGCTTCTGACAAATATCGAAATCTTTGTCAAGGGGTTTTATGCGACCTCCTTGCTCTTTGGTCGTTCAGGCCGCATATGGGAACTGAATGGAGTCGAAGCCGCATCAGGCCAGATACGCATGGAACGCATGGATTCTGGAACATATTGGGCTAGAGACGCATGGAACGTATGGAGTCTGGAACGCATTGGCCAGAGACGTATGGAACGCATGGAGTCTGGAACGCATTAGGCCAGAGACGCATGTAACACATAGAGTCTGGAAAGCATTGGGCCAGAGACGCATGTATTTTTATCTTCTTCTAAATTTGTGGCATTTAAACAACTGTATACTGCCAAAACTAATCATGACGAAGCCGTTAGTCCGGATTCCAATCCTCGGTGTAGGATTGGAGGTAGTCAGAATGACTGTCTGTTTTGTCAGAGTCATAAATTTTTTGATGTGACTGTAGGGACGATGCGTCAAAGGGCGGTATGCATCTCGGGATATCCTGTATCCGAGGGTGTCATGCATCCGCCGTAGTTATGCGTCCGCCGCAGTTATGCGTACCTTGCTTATTCGTTAATTGTAAACTGGAGTGCATGGAGGGATTTTCATGCTTCTACAAGACCCCCTTTAAAGTTTTCAGACTTGGCTAAGTCTGGAATACTTTGAATAAGAATCATGAAATCGACACGTATTCACTGTCCGTCTCCTTCTGCTAAGTTCGTCAGGTTGACGCATGTGGGGACTATAGCTCAGAAGTGACATAGACGTGAGCTGATCAATGGACATGCCGAGAGATTAGGTATGGTCCTGAGGACATCCCACTGGAGGATTTTTGGTGGACCTATTACCCTGTTGCACACTTTGGGGTACGAGTAATTGATTCAGAAACAAACCCAATCAGAGGTAATATAGACGTAATTGGTTTTGTGGACCCACTACTTTTTTCGCACGTTAGGACATGTAATAAGTTTAAGACAAGCCCTGCTAGAGGTAATATGGACGTAAAAATTTTTGTGGACTTAACATCACGGGAATACTCCGGATTGGGTACGGATGATAAGTTGGAAGACAATCAATATCAGAGGTAATATGGACGTGATGATCGATGGTTAAGTTCAAGAAGTTTGCTCAGAGGTAATATGGACATGGCAAACTCTTGGGTTGTGGACTTATTACCCATGGTATACCTTAAGTACGGATAATAAGCTGAAACAACTAGCACTATCAGGGGTTATATGAACGTGATAGCAGAAAAGTCGAAGAGCAAAACTTTACTCAGAGGTGATATGGACATGAAAAAGTTTTGGAAATATCTTACTCATAGGTATTGTGGACATGGTAATATATGATTCTGTGGGGATAGTGGCGAGACGTAGTTCAGATATAATATGAACATGAACTGACTCTTTCTCTGCTGGGGATAAGGAAAGTAGTTCAGAGGTAATATGGATTTGAACTATTTATTTTTATTGCGGGTATCCCACCTGGGGGTTTTTGGTGGACCTATTACTTTTTGTGCATGAGAGTACAAGTAATAAGTTCGAGATAAAACCCTATCAGAGGTAATATGGTCATAATAGATTTTGTGGACCCGTTACTTTTTTTGCGCACTAGGGTGCAAGTAATAAGTTTAAAATAGGCCTTGCCAGAGGTGGTATAGTCATGGCAAGTTTGGTGGACTTAACTCCGTTGGCGCACTTAAGTTTTAGGGTAGGTGATAAGTTGAGTTGAAGACTGGTGATAGTCGTAGGGAGAGGTTTTCTCAGAGGTCACTTGGACATGGCATACTCTCGGGGGAGGATGTGAGGAAGATAGCTTAGGGGTGACGTAGACATGAGCTGATCAATAACCATAACGAGAGGTTAGGTACGGTCTTGAGGATATCCCACTGGAGGATTTTTGGTGGACCTATTACCCTTTTGCGCACTTGGGGTGCGAGTAATAGATTCAAAATAAACCATATCAGAGGTAATATGGACGTGATAGGTTTTATGGACTTATCACCGCTAGCGTACTCCGGATTGGGTATGGGTGATAAGTTGGAAGACAATCGATATCAGAGGTAATATAGACGTGATGATCGATGGTCATGGTCAGAAAGTTTGCTCAGAGGTAATATGGACATGGAAAACTCTAGGGTTGTTGACTTATTACCCATGGCGTACCTTAAGTACAGATACTAAGCTGAAATGACTAGCACTATCAGGGGTTATGCGAACATGATAATAGAAAGTTGTAAAGCAGAACTTCACTCAGAGGTAATGTGGACATGGAAAAGTTCTGGAAATATCTTACTCATGTCACACCCCGATCTTTCGCAGGTAATCGGCAGTCCTCGCTAGGCGTGAATCAATGCGCCAGCACTTCCGCGGGACAATCTTTTCCATTTGGACGTGATGCCGCATGAGCGTATAGTTACGCCCGTGCAAGGATATGATCCGATCAGGCGATAAAATGAATAAGCCATAGAGTCACACAGATAGTTCGAGTACAGCGGAATAAGAAACGCACGGGCGATTGGTAACAAGTTCACCGAGTCATCCAATAGAGGAAGCATTGAATAACACAGGTATAGAAATAAAATAAGATCTTTATTGATATTGAACAAGTGTTACAAGCGACGCTAGGTCGAGATTATAAGTTGCTCAAGTCTCTCTCTCTGAAACGATAAAAGTGTGCCAAGTGGCTACATTTGTGGAATGATACATAGGCGATGTTCCAACATTATGTCTTGTATATGTACCTTAGTTCCAGACGCAACGTTCCAAGGCTCCAGAGCAAACTCCACGTCTTAGCACGCACGAAGGAGATTTTCGCACCGAACGAGGTTCTCTCGCGCCCTGCAAGCAATCAGGTAGGTTATCAGTACATGAATGCACTGGTGGGGAGGCTTCTCGCTCGCACAATAAAATCTAAATACGTTATAAAGGTTTCGTGCACCATCTATTAAGTTATCTTTCTATTCTTGCCTTAGGATCAGTTTTATGGCATAATGGAAAGTCTAACTCGTGTGGCAGTGCGCCGTACGATATATGAGTAACATGGAGAGACTTACCAACTTACCATCCGTCCTTTCTGTCCAAAGATAAAACCAAGTTAAGCTACATATCATATATGATACGAAATGAAGTAGTGCACAAATAAAGCCTAGTGGTCCAAATGAGTCCTTACCTCAATTGTGTTACACTTACTAAATAACATATAGTGCATGCATATCTCTAAGTACAAGGTGGCGTGCAATAATCTCTCTTATCACAAGTATTAAACGTTCTTCCTAGAGTTACTCAGATGTGTTCAAATGTACAGGTTACTCATTTTAATACAAATAAACTCATACGCGGATTGCCGCAATCGAGCCAACTTAGTCTATATGAACAAAAGGTCTCTGGCATAGACATAAAGGACGAGTTATAGCCTCTGGACGGATGGCTGCAACGTTGGAGCCGTGGAACCGTCTGCACTATCACGTCCGAAACAAATGGCTATCAAAATTGTTCTGTACGGATCGGATCGGCCCCGGTGCCCCGGCGCACCGTCCGCAGGAGCACAAAATACCCCGTGCACAGATTGTCTGTGACCGCGCGAACACAAATCTTCGAAATCACATATCGCAACTTGATCAAATCACGAATCACATAAATTATAAACTCGCTCCAATCTTGTCCATGTTCACATATTGGCTACCAGAGCCGCCTGATCTAGGTCCTGGATGAATGTTGCTCCCTGAGCTATCTTATCATAACTCTTACTCAAGTTGTCGTGCTGCAGTCCCCTAGTTCAGGAACTACCTTGGTGACCTAATGGTCCCGAATACTTTCATGTTAAAATTTTCACGAAATGACTAATTGAAGTGAATCATGTTTCAAATCGTGATCTAGGCGGCATGAATCTATGAGATAAGCATTACAAATATAAGGGTGAACACTATTCTTTCTCCAATAAAGGTATACTCGAAACATAAGCAGTACCACTTAGCACGAGCACGAAAGTGTCGTTGAGTCACGTCATAATCTCTAAGACGAGCAGTAGAAACAGGTAAAGCAGTGTACTATGAAGAGTAATAATGGTCTACTCAAGGCATATCGGTGTCTACTTACACAAGACAAAGGTAGCATGCGAGGGTCCAAGTTATAAGCCAAATTTTATTTCCATGTTCTAACACAAGCAATATAAGATGAGATTATTCCCTTAGCTAGGTGTGTTGTATTCTTTATTAGCATGCAGGGGGTGATTCACTTAGCGACTAGCTTGTATCATCCATATTTTTAAGTGTGCTTGCTAAGAAAAGACAGTTCATCGTAGCCACCCACCTTAGCAATGATTTGCCTCGGTTGAGCGATACTCCGAGCGAGCCATTGAAAGTCTAAGTCTGAACTCCTGAAGGGCCAAGTCTAGATTCTATTGCCTCTAACGAGTATTCTCGATGAGCAAAGCAGGTCAGGTCGTTTCACTTCTGCTGTTTGAATCGGCTGTCCGCTTGAACGAAACGAGTCATTATATTATACACCACTCAGAAAAAGTCTCTTCTTCGAGAATTCTTAAGCGCAAACCATTCTATCGCACTATTGAATCTATCTTAAGTATAACAATCGGTACCACTAGATCCGTTCGAATAGAATTTTCTACCCGTTCCTTATACCGTGTTGCGTGTATGCTGGGTCGGTCTCATTGAATGACTCTATCATTCAACCCAAGCTCTGACTCGGTCTCTACTTTTGCTTTAGCATGGAATATATCGCTTAACGCAGGGTACGTTATGATCCATCTTGAAAAATAATAATTTAAGGCCGAGGCATACTTATCAAAATGTTATACTCGTTCATGTGAATCTAACATATTCACTTGTACTAGCATTCGAGATCAGCATATCGCTAGTCTGGATCATGCACATATTCAAAGCGTCCCTCAAACATATGCATGTCAACCAACTTAGAGATAGCGAAGTCTTTGCACTTGAGTTTAACATATCACTGGGTCTTGGATCGTGCACACATTCAAGGTATCCCTCAAACATATGCGTTCCACCAAACTTAGCGATAGTGAAATCGGACAAGCTACTTGTGAAAATCTCAAGGGTTCTCCTTTTATGAATCACGATGATACCTCCAACAGGGTCAATAAAATTCTAAGTCATTTCTATTCTAACTCAAACAAACATTGTACTATCGTTAAGCACGATCTATCCGACCAACAGACTAACATCCATGTCTATCGTATATTCCGTTTGCATCAAACATAGCACACACTTACCGTTCCAAGTCTAACTCCAAGTCTTGCTGCCCCAGTTCTATGGCTTGCTCAAGCAATATGCTAAGGTCGGTCACACAGGTTTTTTATCCGGCATAGGGTCGTCTGCATAATTACTAGGTCAGCTCACAAGGTCATAGGTACAAGTTCAAGCACACGATTCATTGTGCAAATTTGTCGCACGATGCTCTCCCTAATTCCTAAGGTCAAACCATTGTTCATTTGAACGGGATATTCTACCCAAGATCATTTTACTCAGATTTCTAAACATCAAGCACAGATTATCCTACTCACATTAACACGTTCGTTTGTACAGGGTTCGAGTCCGTTCAGTCAAATTTATGATATATCCAAGTCGCATGGCAAGTCTAACAATTCTCATAGTCTATCTCCTTAAACATGTTTAGATAGAATTAATATATCCATTTCTAAGTCTGGACCACCAAGCCATGATTCAATTCTAAATCTTTGATCTCAATTATAAACTATAAGTCGTCCAACAAGATTCATGTATCCGTTCATGAAATCATCAAGCGTGATTTACCCTAGGTTCTAAAATAACTTATCCTTGAAATACTTCTGATTCACTTGTATTTCCAAATTCGTCTTAGTGTGTCGAATCACAAGTCAAGACGATCCATCAGTTGTCACTCTCCAGTCTTCCGTAAGTTCGATCATCCTTGCTGGATTTGAGATTACTATGCCAATGCTCCCACTGGATAATCGTCTTAATTCGGACGTAACGCATGTACGAGCATAGAGTTATGCTCACACAAGACAGGACTTCAAACATTATGGTTATTATTGAAATGATCGAGACACCTTATCATTTTTCTTTGCTCCATCCAAGTTATATATATATAATCTTTCATGTCATGTCTGTTCATACCGTGATCATAATTCGTCTAGCCAAATTGTCCAACTTTAATGTTACCATTTGATAAATCTATAGTCTACTTTTGGCATTCCTCAAACAACTAAGTTCAAATATTCAAGCCAAAGTCTATCCACTTTTGATACGTTCCATTCATCAAGTTCATTTGAAATAATCACCAAACATGTTCCCATGAGTTCGATCGTCCCCGTCGTACATGAAATCACCAAGCCGGCACTCCCACGGGATAATCGTTCTTGGTCGGGACTAATTTTGAAGGTTTTCTTTTGAACTAGATTCAAGATCGTTCTTCCAAACTCCAGATCAAATCCATTATCGCTTACCTCCTTCATCGAACCATAATATTTATTTCTCAGGATAACTTCTATTCGAGCGATATTCTACTCAAGTTTTAATCTGTTTGATTCAATTTAAAATCGCTCGTACGATCCCCCAACTTGCCAACAAGTTTCCTTGACCAAGATATTGATTTTATTACCTTAAATCCCTATTCAATATACCCTTAGCACTTGTTCAATACATTCTCAATCGTCTAAACCGACTATTGCACGAGACCTATGAATTCATTTGAATATTTCTAAAATAATCCATACACCACCTAGGAATTGAGTCGTCCAATTAAATTCTTAATCGGTGTTCGCATTAATCGCTAGCATATTCCCTAAGTCGTTCCTTAGAATTTTTGCACGATACCTAAGCATCGCCTGATAAATTTTAATCGCTTATATATCCTTGTGGTAATAATCCAAGTAAACCATATCTGATTTTCATCTGCCGATACAAAATATTGTTCGAGTTATTTCTCAAAATCCAAGCACGATCCTCTATATTCGCCTTAGCGATAATATGATAATATTTCTATCAATTTCCATTCTAAGTTTTGACTTATTTTTTCTGAACGATATTCCAATCTCGCTAGCAACTAGCTTGCAACAAAAGGGTCTTTGTGTGCGATACTCAACACAACTTAGCCGAAAGGCTGTGTGCATAGCTAACTGTCCGAACGATATTCTATCTTGCATACTAACCAGTTGGAAAAATCATATATAGGTATTCAGGTTCGAACATAACTTGCAAATCATATATAGGTATTCAGGTTCGAACATAACGAGTGTATTCCCATAAAGCCTAACACAGGTCGGCAAAAAGGCCTTCAAATAACTATCCAGTACAAGCAATCATATCAATCATATGCAAAATTTAAAACTATTTAGACTAATTGTATGGAACATTCCATCGGGTCAACGAGAGCGAGTGTATGCACATAACCCACGAACAAGCTTTCAAAACTGAGAAAATTGATACGAAGTCCAAAGGCGTAAAGCCATGCTCTGATACCAATATGTCATGCCCCGATCTCTCGCAGGTAATCGGCCGTCCCCGCTAGGCGAGAATCACCGCGCTCGCGCTCCCGCAGGACGATCTTTCCCATCTGGACGTGATTCCGTACGAGCGTATAGTTGCGCCCATCCAAGGCCATGATCTGAATATGCGGTAAAATAATTAAGCCACAGAGTCGCACAGATAGTCCGAGTGCAGTAGAATAAGAAACGCACAGGCAATTGGTAACAAGTTTACAGAGTCATCCAACAGCGAAAGCATTGAATAACACAAGTATAGAAATAAAATAAGCTCTTTATTGATATTGAAAAAGTGTTAGAAGCGCACTAGGCCGAGATTACAAGTCGCTCAAGCCTCTCTCTCTCTGAAACGATGAAGGAGTGCCAAGTGGCTACATTTGTGGAATGATATATAGGCAATGTTCCAACATTATGTCTTGCATATATACCTCAGTTCCAAACGCAATGTTCCAAGGCTCCAGAGCAAACTCAACGTCTTAGCACACACGAAGGAAGTTTACGCACCGAACGAGGTTCTCCCGTACCCTGCAAGCAATCTGGTGGGTTATCAGTACATGAATGCACTGGTGGGAAGGCTTTTCGCCCTCTCGACAAAATCCAAACACGTTATAAAGGTTCCGTGCACCATCTATTAAGTTATCTTTCTATTCTTGCCTCAGGATTAGTTTCATGGCATAATGGAAAGCCTAACTCGTATGACAGTGCACCATGTGATATATGAGTAACACGACAAGACTTAACAACTTACCATCCGTCCTTCCCTGCCCAAAGATAAAACCAAGTTAAGCTGCATATCATATATGATACGAAATAAAGTAGTGCACAAACAAAGCCTAGTGGTCCAAACGAGTCCTTGCCTCAATTGCGTTACGCTTACTAAATAACGTATAGTGCATCCATATCTCTAAGTATAAGGTGGCGTGCAGCAATCTCTCTTATCACAAGTATTAAACGTTCTTCTTAGAGTTACTCATATATGTTCGAATGTATAAGTTACTCGTTTTAATGCAAATGAACTCGCACGCGAATTGCCGCAATTGAGCCAACTTAGTCTATATGAACAAAAGGTCATTGGCATAGCCTTAAAGGACGAGTTATAGCCTCTGGACGGATGGCTGCAACGTTGAAACTGTGGAACCGTCTGCACCATCACACCCGAAACGAACGAATATTAAAATTATTCCATCTGGATCAGATTAGCCCTGGTGCCCCGGTGCACCGTCCGCAGGAACACAAAATACCCTGTGCACAAGTTGTTCATGACTGCGCAAACATAAATCTTCAAAATCATATATCACAACTTGATCAAATCACGAATCACATAAATCACAAACTCGCTCCAATCTTGTCCATATTCACAAACGGATTGGCTCCTAGAGTCGCGTGATCTAGGTCCTTAACGAATGTTGCTCCCCGAGCTGTCTTATCATAACTCTTACTTAAATTGTCGTACTGCTGTCCCATAGTTCAGGAACTACCTTGGTGACCTAATGGTCCCGAATACGTTCATGTTCAAATTTGCATGAAATGACTAATTGATAGTCTCCTGGCCAAATGAAGTGAATCATGTTCCGAGTCGTGATCTAGGCCGTGGCACGAGTCTATGAGATAAGCATTGCACATATAAGGGTGAACACTATACTTTCTCAAATAAAGGTATACTCGAAATATAAGCAGTATCACTTAGCACGAGCACGAAGGTGTCGTTGAGTCATGGCATATTCTCAAAGACGAGCAGTATAAACATGTGAAGCAGTGTACTACGAAGAGTATATAATGGTCTACTCAAGACATAGCGATGTCTACTTGCACAAGGCAAATGTAGCATGCGAGGGTCCAAGTTATAACCCAAATTTTATTTTTATGTTCTAACACAAGCAATATAAGATGAGATTATTACCTTAGCTAGGTGCGTTGTATTCTTTATTAGCATGCAAGGGGTGATTCACCTAGCAACTAGCATGTATCGTCCATATTTTTAAGTGCGCTGGATAAGTAAAGACAAGTTTATCGTAGCCACCAACCTTAGCGATGATTCGCCTCGGTCGAGCGATACTTCGAACGAGCCTTTGAAAGTCTAAGTCTGAACTTCTGAAGGGCCAAGTATGGAATTCTTTGCCTCTAACGAGTATTCTCGCTAAGCAAAGCAGGTCGGGTCGTTGCACTTACGCCATTTGAATCAGCTGTCCGTTTGAACTAAATGGGTCATTAAAACTCAGAGGTAATTTGGACATGGTAAGATATGATTCTATGGATAGTAAGGACATCCCGCTGGGATATTTTGGTGGACCTATTACCCTTTTTCTGACTCGGGGGTACGAGTAATAGAATCAAAACAAACCCTATCAGAGGTAATATGGATGTGATAGGTTTTGTGTATAGTAAGGATATCCCGCTAGGAGATTTTGGTGGACCTATTACCCTTTTGCGTACTTGTGGTACGAGTAATAGATTCAAAATAAACCATATCAGAGGTAATATGGACGTGATTGGTTTTGTGGACCCATTACTTTTTGCGCACGTTAGTGCAAGTAATATATTTGAGACAAGTCCCGCGAGAGGTAATATGGCAGTTTTTGTGGACTTATCACCGCTAGCATACTCCAAATTGGGTACGGGTGATAAGTTGGAAGACAATTGATATAAGAGGTAATATGGATGTGATGATCGATAGCCAAAAACCCGGAAGGTTTGCTCAGAGGTCCCTTGAACATGACAAACTCAGCCAGGGAGAGATGTTAGGAAAGTAGTTCAGAGGTAATATAGATGCAAAAATATTACATGAACCAATGTCCGAGAAACTCGCTGATGAGTGATTTGCTGGGTGTGGTCTATCCAAACATGAAGATAGACCTAAGGATTGCTCCGCTGGGGAGATTGATGGGATGATAACTCAGAGGTGATATAGACATGGCTAGCATATAAAGATATTAGTTTTTGAGTGGTCACTGCGGGATTATGCGAGTGGACCTGAGGACTGCTCTGCTGGGGAGACTTTGGGGACTCATCATCCGTTGCGTATCCAGGGTTCCAGGATACAGATGATGGATTTTACGAGAATTTGTAAAAAAGGGGAGAATATTGCACATGGACACTTGTTGGGGATAAAGAGCCAAGAGTTGATTTGTACATCTGGGTTGTCCCATCGAAAATGAGGGGAGTACAAGTCTATTTTAGACGTACTTTTTATTAGGAACTTGCAGGTGATAGGCTCTGTTAGCAAGTCATTGCTGGGTTTTTCTAGCCGGTATGCACAGTTGAGAAATACAGTTTCCACAATGAACATGCTCTTCCCTTTAGGTTAGGATTTGCCAGGCATTTTGTGAGTTATGGCGCGTACAAACATCTCCATATCGTAGCCCTCTACGAGTGCTATTGTAATAATTGCCAAATTATAAAGGAGTATGTCGTCCTTTGCCAAAGTTTAGACCTTCAGCTTTTTGGAGGTCGTATCCCATCTTCGACATGAGATGGAGTGATTGTTGGCTATAATGATGGAACTGGAACATCTTATCATTTGTTGCATTGAATACTGTTAATGACTTAGCCTGCACCGAATAAGGAGATCTGTGCACAGGAACACTGCCTCGTATACATGACCAAGTTGGCTGAGTTGTGCGCGTAAGATCATTGCCTCGTGCACACGATTGTCTACCATATCGAGGACCACCGCTTGCTGCGCATTTTTGTATATTGCGCAGGGGAACACTGCCTATTGCCCATAAGGATTTGTTACGACAAGAAGTACTGAAGATTTGCTCGGATGCGTATAATATAATGCTGCCTACCATGCCCCATTGCTGATGAGTCATGCGAGACTTAGCTTTTGTGCACAAGGAGACTTATTGAGCTGCGCTAAGCATCCGAAGTCTACAATTGGTGCTTTCTAAGGCAAGGATCCTGCGGCCTGGCCTGCATTGCTTCCCCTTTGACCTAGTTATTAAAGGTGCTATTTTCCATGCCAATTTTTGAGCAATGACCTTACCTCTTGGGGTTGTAAGTGATACCAAGCCTGCTAGTCTGCTGAGAGTCAGCGGGAGGTTGACGACATCCCTGGTTAACTAGGCTTCTGTCACTTGAAAGTCGCCTAATTGGAGGGACACTATGTTCGTAATGACTGTCCTATCCTCGAAGTCGAGGGTGAGCTTGTTGGCATCGATCAATTGCTGGATACATCTCTTCAACATAGAGAAGTCTCTGGTTGGATGATGAATGTATCGGTGAAAGAGGAAATATTTTAGGTAATCGACCTTGTCAGTCTCTTTAGGGCATCTGATGTTGGGTAGCCGAAGTTTATTTTTCTTCATCAGTATATTAAAGATTTTAATGATTTCGTCGTCATTGAAGGAGAAAATCCTGTTTGTTTGGGGCTTCCGATACCTGAGTCGTATGGTCCTCAAGGAAGACCGATAATTTTGTACCAATTTTGGAATCAGAGGGGATTCTACCCACAGCTTTGGACGCTGCTCTTTCTTATCGAGGGAGACTATCCCAGAAATGTCATTGTCTGGTTCTTGGGGATTACTGTCCTTGCGGCATGATGAGTTGGTGTAGATTACCAGAAGATTGCTACTCTCGGTTTAAAGAGTTATTGTGGGCCCCGAGGGTGGCAAGACCATATTCGCCTTGATCTCCAGAATTTTCTAGGCCAGCGTCTGCATTGTGACACTCATGGTGTTCATCATTGCTTCTAGAGCATCGAGTTGTTGGAGATCGCTGAGTCCTTGCGCCTTCAATTCCTGAGTCACACTATCCTCAGGGAAGACATACATCTTTGCATCGTCTTCAAACTCAAAGTAGATGCTACCCCCAGCTTCAGATAATGCTCTGACTATTCGAGGGTGGCTTCTTCCCGGCTTGTCATTGTCTGTTCCTTGGGAGTTGCAGTCTTCAGGAGAGGTAGGCATCATCGCACCGTCTTTGTCACGACCCGCACCCGGAATTTGGGCATGAGTCGTGGGTACGTCCAGCCTACGCCGCAGCATCGGCGGTAGAACGCTGTCTAGGTCACAAACATAGTATATCCTGTCAACAGTCTCAACTCCACACGGAGGACAATGATAAAGAATCCACAGTTGTATGATATACTCAATCACAAGCTAATAGAAATAATGGCACGATGAGAATAGAAAAGAGTTCCAATAAAAACAACCACAATAATCCAACTCAATCCTGGGTCTAATTGACCTCACAAAGTCATAAAATAAATAGTACAACTCAGTCTCAGTCTAAAACAGTAAATGCAGAAAAAGTATCTAAGAACAGCCAGGTAAATTCTCCTCTAGGCTAGGCAACTCCTCTGGGGTTTCTGGAGTGAAATCACCCTCTACTCCTGGGCCGTAATGAGTGGGGCAAAGATCCTCCAGGTCCTCTGAAAAAATGTTATCCAGTCAGGATTGGAGCGAAGCACAAGCACTAACAGCAGTTTCATTAAATTGACAAAATCTATAAACAGTGTAAGAGATACAAGATGGAAATAGATGCTGAAAATGAGAAGTACAGGAGAAATAAAATAGACAATAGAGCATCTAGCAATGAATAGTAAATAGTGAATGCTAGAACAAGTGAATCAAAATAAAATAAACATCTAGCTAAGTGTTTGAAATATCAGTTTATTATGTGATCGGCTTGGGACTAGATCAGGCTGGTTATATATGATTAGCTATGATTCTTGGAGGTCAGGCTAACCATATGGTTAGCTATGATGCATGATAATGGTCAGGCTAATCATATATAACAGCTATGAAGCATGATGATGGTCAGGCCGCACCCGACGTGAGAAGTGGGGTGAGCTATGATGCATGGCAAGGATTTGGATATGATCACATAATCTACTAATAATTCCCCATCCCCCAGCTAGCACGATGGATTCCAATCACGACTCCTCATGATGGGGATCTAGGGTGCTAACCCGTGTATCTATAGTGTCGGAATCAAGTATGTAATACACTATAATTTATAGAAGTAATAAACAATGAAAACTGTCAGAGAATGTACTCGCCTGGGGTCCTGAGCAAAAATGTGAGGATCGATGTCCAAGGTGGGATCACAATGACCTATTTATGGAATATTAATGTCAGACATTAAATTAAAAGAATAACATGTTTAACAAATTAAATACGAGGTTTCTAGGTCATTCCTGAGGTTTACTAGTCAATACTAGGTCCACTAGTCAGTTGTAAATCATGGAAGTGTATACTGTACACTACCTATCTAAACTAGTCCTTACTTAGCTATACAAACCTCAGTGTTAAGGATCTACAAGGTATTAGGTTATAACCATATCCTTGAGTCTAGTTAGTATATAAGTAGCTTATATTAGTTATCTTGCTAGTACTCCACCTTAATTAGTATTAACCAATTCTTTACTTTAGCCATACTAGTACCAACTTAACTAATCACTAATGCAATATACTAATTCTTACACCCTTAATATCTTAATAAGTTAACTAACACTAGTCATTAACTAGCCCATAACTTTACTGTTACACAATTTGCACACAGACATTTCTAACATGTATACTGATACACTAGGTTCTGGATTCTAATGATACTCAACTCCCTGACACACTACTCTCACACAACATTCACAGCATCACACTCACACAGGCAGATATTTCCTACTCTGAATCTGAAATAATCTGGGGGACACACTACACTGTCTCCCTCTACTGATACACCTCCAGTTTCACTCATACACACTCTCACTGTCACAGCTTCCTCACACAAACAGGTAATGCTGCTGTAGGTATTACTGATACTGATACACACCTATTTCTTACACTAATTCTGCACACACAGCACACATAGCCACTACATACTGATACACTAACCTACACTACACAGCCCCTAACTCACTGAACTACTCACAAACACATATAGGAATTCACATAGGGCTACACTCTTATATACTCTTACTGATACTGCTATGTCCCAAAACCACACACACAACTGTGTGCACAGCACACACACTGGTTCATGCAACACTGATGAACTTACACAGTTCATCCCCAATGCACACACTAACTCACAGACACAAGACACCCAGGTACAAACACACACAAATATATTAGTGCCCAGGTTTATAGTATGAACTACACACACAGTGAATAGAAACCCCTGCACACTGAGAACACCCAGTTCCAACTGATACACATAATACTGATACACACAGCATTTTGCTCCCACATTGAATTGATACTCCTACAATTAACACAGGTACACACATATATCTGAAATAGCAACTACCTACACTAGACTGAATACACACACTCTGAATTTAACAGACTTTCCCCTAATTCAGATATACTGATACATATACACTGATAGGCACATAGGTAATGGAGAATAGAACCTGGGACACTAACACTAGTTTACTGCTCAAACAATTTCCTAACTGACACACAAGCTAGACACTGCACATCATACAGATTACACACACAGTACACTATCTGAACAAGGACACACACACACAGGTACATATAGCTAGGTTCATGCACAGCAATTTGAATACCTACATACATAGATTTCTGATACATGGACACAGGTTATCACACAATTAGCACAGCCACGGTTACTTGCTGACACAACACAGTCAACTCCTCCTCAGTTACTGATACACTGAATATACTAACCTGAAGATTTACTCCCACACTCACACAGGTTTTGGGATACTCACACACACAGACATCACATACACAGGGACCCTGTTTTCTGAACTCAGACATTTACACCAAAAGCCCGACTGCACAGTTCACTTCCCTAACACAGTTTCCCCCAAACACAACCCCTTGAACCACCTATACCGAATGCACAATGGAAACCCAAAACACAGAGATACCCCCGACTGAACAGAGAACCATTCACAGTGATCACCACACAACACGCAACCCATTAACAACACAATTACATTTATGAATATAGATAGGTATATCAAAATACAGAAATTTAAGCACAGGGTTAGGCAAAAAGCCCTAAGACACATTGCATCAAACACCTAACGTGCTGAATTCGTATCCCACATTTTTAATCATGAATACCCAAGCCAAAACCCTAAAAATCGAGTTCAACCTACCCATATGAGATGAAATCAGTCTACCTACAAATACCTAGGGTTAGGGTTCACGAAATATGGGGAAACCAATGTAGGAACACCTAAAACCCAAATTCTAAACCCTAAATCAACTCTACACAGAGGGATGGGTTCCTAAGGGCCATGAACATTCTGAAAACAGAATTTAAAGGAATAGGAATAGGGTTTTTACCTGCAGGGATGGTTTCTTCAATGAGGTTCTTCTTCTCCAAGGCTTCCTGACCCACGTTCCTTGCTTTCCTTGCTTTGGAGGAGGAGAAAATGGAACCTAGGGCTAGATTTCGAAATCTGTGGTGGGGAGATGGCTTTCTCTTGTGGAGGCTAGGGTTTCTTCTTCTACATGAAGAATGAGAGGGTTCCTTTTATATATTAAGGCCCAGTTAGGGTTTCTAATGCATAGCCTAGGTTTAACCCCTAGGTTAGGTCAATAGGAACTTAACTAACTAAGGTTTAGTCAGTCCAAGGTTTGAGGTTCAACCTACAATTTGAATTCTAGGGTTTTTCTAGAATTAGGTTTACCAATTAGGGTTTACTCATTAGGGTTTGACCTAATGGGTTCTAGGGCTTGACCTAAAACCAAAACATCACTAACAATATATAAATAGTTTATAAAACTCAGCAATTTAATTAAATTCATAATTATTCAAAATAGTGAAATTATACAAATGCCCTTATTTGGAAATGTGGTAGTGACAAGTCTACCCTCCTAAAAGAAATTTTGTCCTCGAAATTGGACTGAACTAGAACAAGAGTGAATCTGAAAAGGAAATATACCTCAAGTCTAGAAGAGATACGGGTATAGCTCGCGCATCTCGTCCTCTCTCTCCCAGGTCGACTCCCCTGGAGAGTGATGTCTCCATGCAACCCGAACCAAAGGAATAGTTTGGTTCCGCAACACCTTCTCTCTGCGGTCCAAGATCTCTACGGGCTGCTCTGGGTAGCTGAGCGTCGGACCAACCTCAATCTCCGAGTGGTCAAGTACGTGACTAGGGTCTGCCACGTACCGTCTCAGCTGCGACACGTGGAACACATCATGCACTCCCTCTAATACAGGCGGCAAGTCTAATCTATACGCCACTGCACCTACCCTTGCAAGAATACTGAAGGGTCCGATGTAGCGTGGCTAAGCTTCCCGCTTCTGCCAAAACGAATCGTGCCACGCGTCGGAGAAATCCGTAGGAATACTAGATCGCCAACCTAAAACAAAACAGTCTCAATACGCAGTCTAAACAAACAAACACAAGCCAGAAAAACAATAATCTATACCTGAAACTCAAGGGGTCTACGGTGGCTGTCGGCCCAATGCCGCTGTCTGTCCTGCGCCACTCGCAGTCTGTCTCTGATAAGTTTTACCTTTTCTGCTGAATCCACGACCATTTCTGGTCCTAACAAGGCTCTCTCTCCAACGTCGTCCCACGATAACGGTGTACGACACCTCCGTCCATAAAGAGCCTCAAATGGTGACATCTCGATGCTGGCCTGATAGCTGTTGTTGTAAGCGAACTCTACCAGGTGCAGATGATCCTCCCAAGAACCTCCGAGATCTAGAACACAAGTGCGTAGCATATCTTCGAGAGTCTGAATAGTCCGTTCGGACTGCCCGTCTGTCTGGGGGTGGTATGCGGTACTAAACTTGAGCTGGGTGCCCAAGCTAGCCTGCAGACTCCTCTAGAAGTGGGAAGTGAAACGACTATCCCGATCTGAGACGATGCTCACAGGAACTCCATGAAGCCTAATAATCTGTCGCACGTACATCTCTGCTAGCTTCTCTGTCGACGTGCCCACCTTGAAAGGTAAGAAATGGGCTGATTTGGTCAACCTGTCCACGATGACCCAAATTGCGTCCTTCCTTCCTGGAGAACGTGGAAGCCCAGAAACAAAATCCATGGTCACGTGCTCCCATTTCCATTCTGGAATCGGTAAAGGTTGAAGCAAACCACCTAGCCTCTGCCGGTCTGCCTTTACCTGCTGGCACACTAGACACCGGGATACGAAGCGTGCTACCTCGCGCTTCATTCCATACCACCATACGTGCTCCCTCAAGTCTCGATACATCTTATTGGCACCGGGATGCATCGAGTACTGAGAGTGGTGTGCCTCCTACAAAACCTCCTCGCGCAGCTCCCCGCTCGGCACACACATCCTCGTGCCATGCCGTAAGGAACCATCATCTGCGATAGTAAAGTCGTCCGACAATCCCATCTGAACCTGTGCTCTGATACTCCTCAGAGCCTCATCATCGTACTGCGCAGCTCTGATCCTGTCCATCAGTTCGGACTGTATCTGCAATCCCCACATCTGAATCTCTGTACCGGGAACTAACACTTCAATCTCCAAACTCTCCAAATCAGCCAACAATTGTCTATCTGTCGTCAAGTACATAGCCGTCGGATACCTGCTCAAGGCATCGGCGACTATGTTAGCCTTTCCTGGATGGTACTGCAATGAGATGTCAAAGTCCTTCATCAACTCTAACCACCTCCTCTGCCTCATGTTCAGCTCCTTCTGTGTGAATACGTACTTCAAGCTCTTGTGGTCTGTGAAGATCTCCACACGCTCTCCGTACAAGTAATGTTTCCACAGCTTTAGAGCGAAGATAACTGTTGCCAACTCCAAATCATGGGTGGGATAGTTCTTTTCATGAGGGCATAACTGCCTGGAAGCATAGGCAATTACCTTTCCGTGCTGCTGAAGAACACATCCCAGACCCTTCCCTGAAGCATCACTGTAGATGGTAAAACCACCTGTCCCTGCTGGCAACGTCAAAATTGGAGCTGTCGTCAACCTCTTCTTCAGCTCATCAAATGCGGCCTGGCACTCCTCCGTCCAGACAAAATCCACATCTTTCCTAGTCAATCTGGTCATCGGCGCTGCAATCTTGGAGAAGTCTTGTACAAACCTCCTGTAGTACCCTGCTAGCCCGAGAAAACTCCTGATCTCAGCTACCGAACTGGGGGTAGCCCACGACTCCACTGCCTCGATCTTCTTTGGGTTTACCGAGATTCCGTCACCCGATACCACATGTCCAAGAAATTCGACCTTGTCAAGGAAGAATTCACACTTAGAGAGTTTCCCGTACAGCTTCTCCCTCCTGAGAGTCTCTAAGACCAACCTCAGGTGCTCTTCGTGCTCCTCCGGGGTCTTGGAATACACAAGAATATCGTCAATGAACACCACCACGAACTTGTCAAGGTACTGGTGGAACACCTTGTTCATCAGGTTCATGAATACTACCGGTGCGTTGGTTAAACCAAATGGCATCACCATGAACTCAAACTGGCCGTATCTGGTCCGAAAAGCTGTCTTCGACGTGTCTTCCTTCTTCACCTTCACCTGGTGATAGCCTGATCTCAAATCTATCTTTGAAAACACCCTCGCCCCGCTCAACTGGTCGAAAAGATCATCTATCCTCGGCAGCGGGTACTTGTTCTTGATAGTGATATTGTTCAAAGCTCTATAATCAATGCACATGCGCACCGTGCCGTCCTTCTTCGGTACGAACAATACCGGAGCTCCCCATGGTGATAAACTGGATTTGATGAAGCCTTTGTCCTGCAGCTCCTCAACTTGCTTCTTCAGTTCTGCCAGCTCGCTGTTGTTGACCCTATAGACATGTTGTGAAATGGGCTCCGCTCCTGGAACCAAGTCTATAGAGAATTCAACATCTCTGTCTGGCGGCAAGCCTGGCAACTCTTCTGGAAATATATCCAGGAACTCCGCTATCAGAGGATGTGGCAACTCCTCTTCTTCTGCCCTGGCTCCGCAAAATGTGCCCCTGCTCTGTTCCGATGCTCCTCTGACGATCTCAAACTCTGGCTCTCCTGGTGGTCTAAATAATACTCTGCCTCCATGACAATCTATAGTAGCATGATGCTTACTCAACCAGTCCATTCCGAGCACGATATCGTACCCCGGAAGTGGCATGACAAGTAAGCTCACACTCAACTCTCGGCCTCCTACTGACACCCTCCGGTCCTTGCAGTGATCACGGATTAGGATAATACCTCCACCAGTCATGATCTTGCAAGTCCTAGCTAATGGTTCTGTGTCTAAATGATCTCGAAGTGCATATGATACAGACACAAAACTATGGGAAGCGCCAGAGTCAAATAAGGTAAATGCGGGAATACAATCGAGAAGAACCGAACCTGTGATCAAGTCTCCTGCTGGCTCGATTTCCTCGACTGCCATGGCGTATGCTCGCCCCTGGGGTGCACCTCTCTGCTGCTGATGCTGGGCGAACTTCTGATGTTGTGGTGGAAGTGGTCCCCTCTGTTGTTGGCCTCCTGGTGCGGTAGGCACCCTGTCTGATCCTCTCTGGGCGGCTGCTCCACCCTGACCTGGACGAAAGGTAGGACAATCCTTCAGCTGGTGTGTCGTCGATCCACAGGATAGACATGAGCCCAATCTCTTCCTCCAGATATCTCTAGTATGTCCCATCTTCCCGCAGTACGCACACTGGATGGCGGGCTGGTTCTGTCTCTGATGCTGCTGCTGGACCTGCCCTCGGGCTGGTGCCTGATGCTGCTGAAAGGGTCTCTGCTGTTGCTGCTGAAAGTGTGGACGCTTGCCCGGTCCCGTACTACTGTTTGCTCCTCCGGAACCATCGCGTCCCCTCTTGGGCCTGAGGCCCAAGTCGTCCTCGGCTACTTGGGCATCCATCAATATGCCCTCGTAGGTAGCTGTGCGACGTCCCGACGTGCGAGACTTGATCTCCCTTGTCAGTCCCTTTCTGAATTTCTGGGCCCTGTCCCCCGGATCTCTAATCATCGATGGCGCGAAGCGGCTCATGCGGGAAAACTTCGCGGCATACTCATCGACGGACGAGCTCCCCTGGGCTAAGTCATGGAACTGACTCTCCAAAGCTCCCAGGGCAACGTCAGGAAAGAACTTCTCCTTGAAGAGCTCCTTGAAAGCTTCCCAAGTGAGTCCCCTGCGCAAGAGTCTCGGTTCCGTGCGAAACCATGTCAAGGCAATGTCGAACATCTGGCTGCCAGCGGCCTCGATCTGGAGCGCCTCTGGAATCTGTGCCAAACGCAAGTTCCTCTCGATGTCCTCTAGCCAATCATCGGCGTAGAGTATCCCTTCTGTCCCCTTGAACTCCCGAGACATCATCCTCTTGAAGTCCACAATGGTACCCGGCCTCTGTTGTTGCTGACCAGGATGTTGCTGCTGCTGAGTGACCCTCTCCACAGCCTGGAGAGCCACTTGGTGAGCATTCTCCATGTTCACCCTCATCATCTCTGTCTGGGCCTGATGTGCCTCAGCCTGCACTCTCTGGGCCTCTGCCGACGTCCTCTGGGCATCGACCATGCCCTGAATCAAAGCGAACATCTGTGCTCCATCGACGGGCACACCTCCTGGATGCTGAACTGGTGGTGGAGGACCCCCGAATGCTGCAGACACTCCCACATGTACTGGAGATGTAGGAGGTGCTGCTGATGTCTGTCCGACAGCGCGAGAGGTGGCAGACCTCTCTGAAGCTGCTGCTCCGAGTCTCTGGGACCTGGTCCTCGGCATCCTGAAGACAGATCGAAAGAATCAATTAAAGTAATAAACACGATATCATCAAGGAAGGACAGTAAATTCTAAAGGAAAATCATTAAGAGTAGTATTATAAGAATCAGAAATTTCCTAATTGTGATTGAGCATATCCTCGGCCTAATTCCTATTTCCTAAAACAGGCTCGTAGTAATACTCTAAGAGAGCACCACTACGATATCGCTCTAATGCGGTTCTAGGACTCGACTACTGACCTGCATGGGCCACCACTAAAAACGTGTCACGACCCGCACCCGGAATTTGGGCATGAGTCGTGGGTACGTCCAGCCTACGCCGCAGCATCGGCGGTAGAACGCTGTCTAGGTCACAAACATAGTATATCCTGTCAACAGTCTCAACTCCACACGGAGGACAATGATAAAGAATCCACAGTTGTATGATATACTCAATCACAAGCTAATAGAAATAATGGCACGATGAGAATAGAAAAGAGTTCCAATAAAAACAACCACAATAATCCAACTCAATCCTGGGTCTAATTGACCTCACAAAGTCACAAAATAAATAGTACAACTCAGTCTTAGTCTAAAACAGTAAATGCAGAAAAAGTATCTAAGAACAGCCAGGTAAATTCTCCTCTAGGCTAGGCAACTCCTCTGGGGTTTCTGGAGTGAAATCACCCTCTACTCCTGGGCCGTAATGAGTGGGGCAAAGATCCTCCAGGTCCTCTGAAAAAATGTTATCCAGTCAGGATTGGAGCGAAGCACAAGCACTAACAGCAGTTTCATTAAATTGACAAAATCTATAAACAGTGTAAGAGATACAAGATGGAAATAGATGCTGAAAATGAGAAGTACAGGAGAAATGAAATAGACAATAGAGCATCTAGCAATGAATAGTAAATAGTGAATGCTAGAACAAGTGAATCAGAATAAAATAAACATCTAGCTAAGTGTTTGAAATATCAGTTTATTATGTGATCGGCTTGGGACTAGATCAGGCTGGTTATATATGATTAGCTATGATTCTTGGAGGTCAGGCTAACCATATGGTTAGCTATGATGCATGATAATGGTCAGGCTAATCATATATAACAGCTATGAAGCATGATGATGGTCAGGCCGCACCCGACGTGAGAAGTGGGGTGAGCTATGATGCATGGCAAGGATTTGGATATGATCACATAATCTACTAATAATTCCCCATCCCCCAGCTAGCACGATGGATTCCAATCACGACTCCTCATGATGGGGATCTAGGGTGCTAACCCGTGTATCCATAGTGTCGGAATCAAGTATGTAATACACTATAATTTATAGAAGTAATCAACAATGAAAACTGTCAGAGAATGTACTCGCCTGGGGTCCTGAGCAAAAATGTGAGGATCGATGTCCAAGGAGGGATCACAATGACCTATTTATGGAATATTAATGTCAGACATTAAATTAAAAGAATAACATGTTTAACAAATTAAATACGAGGTTTCTAGGTTATTCCTGAGGTTTACTAGTCAATACTAGGTCCACTAGTCAGTTGTAAATCATGGAAGTGTATACTGTACACTACCTATCTAAACTAGTCCTTACTTAGCTATACAAACCTCAGTGTTAAGGATCTACAAGGTATTAGGTTATAACCATATCCTTGAGTCTAGTTAGTATATAAGTAGCTTATATTAGTTATTTTGCTAGTACTCCACCTTAATTAGTATTAACCAATTCTTTACTTTAGCCATACTAGTACCAACTTAACTAATCACTAATGCAATATACTAATTCTTACACCCTTAATATCTTAATAAGTTAACTAACACTAGTCATTAACTAGCCCATAACTTTACTGTTACACAATTTGCACACAGACATTTCTAACATGTATACTGATACACTAGGTTCTGGATTCTAATGATACTCAACTCCCTGACACACTACTCTCACACAACATTCACAGCATCACACTCACACAGGCAGATATTTCCTACTCTGAATCTGAAATAATCTGGGGGACACACTACACTGTCTCCCTCTACTGATACACCTCCAGTTTCACTCATACACACTCTCACAGCTTCCTCACACAAACAGGTAATGCTGCTGTAGGTATTACTGATACTGATACACACCTATTTCTTACACTAATTCTGCACACACAGCACACATAGCCACTACATACTGATACACTAACCTACACTACACAGCCCCTAACTCACTGAACTACTCACAAATACATATAGGAATTCACATAGGGCTACACTCTTATATACTCTTACTGATACTGCTATGTCCCAAAACCACACACACAACTGTGTGCACAGCACACACACTGGTTCATGCAACACTGATGAACTTACACAGTTCATCCCCAATGCACACACTAACTCACAGACACAAGACACCCAGGTACAAACACACACAAATATATTAGTGCCCAGGTTTATAGTATGAACTACACACACAGTGAATAGAAACCCCTGCACACTGAGAACACCCAGTTCCAACTGATACACATAATACTGATACACACAGCATTTTGCTCCCACATTGAATTGATACTCCTACAATTAACACAGGTACACACATATATCTGAAATAGCAACTACCTACACTAGACTGAATACACACACTCTGAATTTAACAGACTTTCCCCCAATTCAGATATACTGATACATATACACTGATAGGCACATAGGTAATGGAGAATAGAACCTGGGACACTAACACTAGTTTACTGCTCAAACAATTTCCTAACTGACACACAAGCTAGACACTGCACATCATACAGATTACACACACAGTACACTATCTGAACAAGGACACACACATACACAGGTACATATAGCTAGGTTCATGCACAGCAATTTGAATACCTACATACATAGATTTCTGATACATGGACACAGGTTATCACACAATTAGCACAGCCACGGTTACTTGCTGACACAACACAGTCAACTCCTCCTCAGTTACTGATACACTGAATATACTAACCCGAAGATTTACTCCCACACTCACACAGGTTTTGGGATACTCACACACACAGACATCACATACACAGGGACCCTATTTTCTGAACTCAGACATTTACACCAAAAGCCCGACTGCACAGTTCACTTCCCTAACACAGTTTCCCCCAAACACAACCCCTTGAACCACCTATACCGAATGCACAATGGAAACCCAAAACACAGAGATACCCCCGACTGAACAGAGAACCATTCACAGTGATCACCACACAACACGCAACCCATTAACAACACAATTACATTTATGAATATAGATAGGTATATCAAAATACAGAAATTTAAGCACAGGGTTAGGCAAAAAGCCCTAAGACACATTGCATCAAACACCTAACGTGCTGAATTCGTATCCCACATTTTTAATCATGAATACCCAAGCCAAAACCCTAAAAATCGAGTTCAACCTACCCATATGAGATGAAATCAGTCTACCTACAAATACCTAGGGTTAGGGTTCAAGAAATATGGGGAAACCAATGTAGGGACACCTAAAACCCAAATTCTAAACCCTAAATCAACTCTACACAGAGGGATGGGTTCCTAAGGGCCATGAACATTCTAAAAACAGAATTTAAAGGAATAGGAATAGGGTTTTTACCTGCAGGGATGGTTTCTTCAATGAGGTTCTTCTTCTCCAAGGCTTCCTGACCCACGTTCCTTGCTTTCCTTGCTTTGGAGGAGGAGAAAATGGAACCTAGGGCTAGATTTCGAAATCTGTGGTGGGGAGATGGCTTTCTCTTGTGGAGGCTAGGGTTTCTTCTTCTACATGAAGAATGAGAGGGTTCCTTTTATATATTAAGGCCCAGTTAGGGTTTCTAATGCATAGCCTAGATTTAACCCCTAGGTTAGGTCAATAGGAACTTAACTAACTAAGGTTTAGTCAGTCCAAGGTTTGAGGTTCAACCTACAATTTGAATTCTAGGGTTTTTCTAGAATTAGGTTTACCAATTAGGGTTTACTCATTAGGGTTTGACCTAATGGGTTCTAGGGCTTGACCTAAAACCAAAATATCACTAACAATATATAAATAGTTTATAAAACTCAGCAATTTAATTAAATTCATAATTATTCAAAATAGTGAAATTACACAAATGCCCTTATTTGGAAATGTGGTAGTGACAGTCTTTCAATTCCGGAAGATTTCTTCCCCCAGCCCTAGATGCTACATTAACCCTAGGCACATTACTGTCAGCTTCCATGAAATTGTTGTCTTCAGGGAAAACCGAAAGTGCTACATCTTCTTCAGACTCGGAGGGAATGTTACCCCCATCTTTGGAAGGTGCATTTTCTTGATGATGGTGATTACCCCAGAGAACTCGGTATCTGTCCCTTGAGATTTTCTATCTTTACAGAATGTTAGGTTGTTTCGTTTGTCCAAGGGGACACAACCCCCAGCTTGGGCCAACCCCAGCGGTTTTGAGAAAGAACTACCCCCAGGGGATGACGGCTTCTTCCTTTAGCGGGTGCCATGGAAGACTCCTTCTGCATGTGTCGTTGTCAGTCCTCTGGGTAGTTGGCTTCGCGACGCAGTGTTAGAGAGCACCGGACTGGAGGTATTTGACTTCTTTTATCCCTTGGTGGCAGAAAGCTTTCCAGTTGAGTAGCATGAGGCGAATGGCAGCTCCTCGTCCTCTGATACTTGCACCTGATGTCCGGGTTATTGCCGGGTAGGTGCTTTCTGGTGCAGTCGCTGGAAGACGATTGTCTGTCTGTGGGTATTGCCACTTTATTGTAGAAGCAATTGGTAATGATGTTGGTGCAACTATGCCTTAGAGAGGACACGTCGTACGCCGTAGTTGTTTTCCTTGCTTTACGCTTGTGAGTAATCTCGTCACGCAAATCATGCGAATGTTGTTTTACCTTTGCATCCCCTTTCTGAGTTCGGGCATCCCGGGTACACGGATTCGCAGGTGCTGAATTCTCTTCCTGGCCGAGGGTTCATACAAGAACTTGCCCTGAGGTACAGGTAGAAAACTTTTAAATGGACCCTATTCATTGGTCCCTGTGGGTTGGACGTGTCATGCCTCGATCTCCCGCAGGAACCAGTCGTCCCTGCTAGGCGCGAATCACTGCGCCAGCGCTCCCGCGAGACGATCGTTTCCATCAGAACGTTATGCCGTATGAGCCAAAAGTGCGCTTGCACAAGGCCAAAGCTTTGAACAAGGGCAAGTAAGATATTCAAAATGGAAGCAGCGGCACATATGTTGCAGAAAAGTAAAGAACACAATGGCATAAGGAAACAAGCATCTTTATTGATATTCAAAAGTGTTACAAGTGGCGCTTGGCCGAGGTTACAGTTTGCTCAAGCTTCCTCTTTTTTTTATTACAATGACATCGTTCCATACATTATGTCCCTATATACAAAAGTAGCTCAAAGCAAACTCGATACAGATCAAGACATTGACTCCAGATTTTTGGGTCATGGGGATGAGGTACGTCTATCGCTTCCTCGGATGATCCAACACCTGAGAACAAGCAAACTATTGGTGGGTCAATACTTTGGAGAAAGTACTGGTGAATATAAATCAACAAACAGAAGCAACATCCCTTGAAACCCACACTAAGTAAGCATGTGGCAAAATATTATATTACTAGTGATCTTGCTACTTTTACCTATGTTCATTTCATGTAGCACAGGATTTGAGTCAGTTTACTTCCTTTCGAAAACATAGCTTTGGAAACAGTTTGTATATTCAAACATGTAAGCATACAATCAGGACAGTGTTCTATCGTGCAGTGCGCAGCATGTATCGTGCACCGTATTCTAACTCTTAGGAACAAAAGTTATCTCTAGTGGACTGTTCATCTCAAACCAAAATGAATGCATCAAGTGGACTATTCAATTCGATACAATGGGGTTAGCAGCATATTCAATATAAAATAGATGTTTCACATTTATGATAATTGACAAGGGACATAAGGAAATACAAGTGATCACTTATTCAGTGATCCTTACCCATGGCCGAACGATTATCCCTGCAACAGACATACAAGTTAGCAAAATTTGTATAAACATATATGTATAAGGTTCACTTTCCCTGTCTGTCTTTGCATCAAATAGTTAGGTATGCAGGAAGGCTAGCCTAGCATGCGCCCTAACTATATGATGGTCCAAGGGTATCCCCATGATTAGCAGCGGTTGCCCAAGGTTCAGCCCTTCACTAGCACGCACATGTGTCGACAACTGTTACTCATGGTTTAGCTCTTCACCAACACACACGAGTACTAGCAGTTGTGACATCATTGGTTCCGCACAACACTAATAGACACATCGCCCTACTAGACCCCCAGCTGGCCGTATCCTCAGGGCGAAACAAAAATCTCTTCCGGACCCAGCGATTTACAGTGCCCCAGGAACCATTCGAGAGATAAAATCCTGTGCACAAGTTTCCGAGACCAATATAATGATATGAAGCATCTATAATGCAAGCAAAATAAATGATCAAGCAAAACATATATGGTCGAACAAAACACATCTTATCAAATAAAGCACATCTTTCACATATCTAATAGCACACTCCACTAGATCACAAGGACCGTACCTCAGGGTGCACTATTAGTCTCTGCATATACGAATCGAAGACTTATAATAGTTCGATATAGTAAAACAGACAAGCAAAAAATAAAATAGCAAGCACGATTTCGATTTCATAACTAGCATGCAATATCTATCTCTTTCTTAGCATATTACAAAGGGACTTGTTCAAACGATTCTTTTACTTATCTTTTTAGCATGGCAACGGTTCGATCGATAGCTGTGTCAGTGTAACTAAGTATGCAATATTTCTTATACTTCTTGAGTTAGCATGGAAATATTCTATCTCATTTCAGACAAGCATACAAGTTCTCTAGTTAAGCAAGCGGGTTCGTTTCAATGACAAGCTATACAAATTCTCTTATTAAGCATGCAAAGGCATGTTCTATCATTCTTCTTATAAAACTATCTTCTTAGAACAAACATTTAAAAACTCAGATTCATTATTAAGGCGTGCAAAAATCAGAGAATGCAGTTCTGCCCACTCACCTAGATCAATCGTCTTGTTGTTCGGTCGAAAACTCTCAGAAAAGACTTTCGCTAGAGCAAGCAAAACGATATCACCTGTACATAGTGCCTACGCGAAGCGCGGCACTACATACTTACCCACCAATAAAGAGTTTTATCTTCGAAACTCAATGAGAAACTTACAAAAATTTAGAGCAAAGATAGTCCTCATCCCTTACCATCCTCAATCGAAAACACAAGCAAATCACAAGCACGAAATCTCAACTCTCAAGCAACAAATCAAATTCAAAAACTTTTGTGCGTATCTTTGAGAATATTTATGGACTTGTTGTATGGAATATTCATTGCAGTACAATATCGGGCACATCTCAGAGTCGGAGGCAACGGAATAGGCAAAGAATCGAGTCACTCTGATACCATTATGTCATGCCCCGAGCCCCTGCAGGAATCGGCCGTCCCTGCTAGGCGTGAATCACCGTGCCAGCACTCCCGCAGGACTATCGTTTCCATCGGGACATGATGCTGTGCGAGCCTAAAGTGCGTTTGCACAAGGCCAAATCTTTGAACAAGGGCAAGTAAGCTATTCAAAATGGAAACAATGACACATATATTGCAGAAAAGTAAAGAATACAATGGCATAAGGAAATAAGCATCTTTATTGATATTCAAAAGTGTTACAAGCGGCACTTGGCAGAGGTTATAGTTCGCTTAAGCTCTCTCTCTTTCTCTCGATTATAATAATACTGTTCCATATATTATGTCCCTCTATACAAAAGCAACTCAAAGCAAACTCGATACGGCTCAAGGCATCGACTCCAGATTTTTAGGTCCTGGGATGAGGCACGGCTATCACTTCCTCGGACGATCCAGCACCTGAGAACAAGCAAACTGTTGGTGGGTCAACACTTTGGAGAAAATACTGGTGAGTATAAAATAAACGAACAGAAGCAACACCCCCCGAAACCCACACTAAGTAAGCATGTGGCAAAATATTACATTACTAGTGATCTTGCTACTTTTACCTATGTTCATTTCATGCAGCACATGATTTGAGTCAGTTTACTTCCTTTTAAAAACATAGATTTGGAAACAATTTGCATATTCAAACATGTAAGCATACAATCGGGACAGTGTTGTATCGTGCAGTGCGCAACATGTATCGTGCACCGTATTCTAACTCTTAGGAACAAAAGTTATCTCTACTTGACTGTTCATCTCAAACCAAAACGAGTGCATGAAGTAGACTTTTCAATTTGATACAATAGGGGCAGCATCATATTCAATGTAAAATAGATGTATCATATTTAGCATAATTGATAAGGGACATAAGGAAATACTAGTGATCACTTATTTAGTGATCCTTACCCATGTAGCAGACATACAAGTTAGCTTGCATAAACATATATATATATATATAAGGTTCTCTTTTCCTGTCCATCTCTGTATCAAATAGTTAGGTATGTAAGAAGGCTAGCCTAGCATGCGCCCTAACTATATGATAGTCCATGGATAGCCCCATGATTAGCAGCGGTTGTCCAAGGTTCAACTCTTCACTAGCACGCACATGTGTCGGCAGTTGTGACTCATGGTTCAGCTCTTCACCAACACACACGAGTACTAGCAGCTGTAACATCATAGGTTCCGTACAACACTAATAGACACATCGCCCCACTAGACCCCCAGCAGGCCGGATCCTTAAGGCGAAACAAAAATCTCTTCCGGACCGAGAGATTCCCAGTGCCCCAGGAACCGTTTGAGAGACAAGACCATGTGCACAAGTTGTCTGAGACCAATGCAATGACATGAAGCATCTATAATGCAAGCAAAAAAAATGATCAAGCAAAATATATATGGTCGAACAAAACACATCTTGTCAAACAAAGCACATATTTCACATATCTATTAGCCCACCCCACTAGATCACAAGGATCGTACCTCAGGGTGCACTATTAGTCTCTGCATATACGAATCAAAGACTTATAACAGATCGATATAGCAAAACAGACAAGCAAAACATAAAATAGCAAGCACGATTTTTATTTCATAACTAGCATGCAATATCTATCTCTTTCTTAGCATATTACAAAGGGACTTGTTCAAACGATTCTTTTATTTATCTTTTTAGCATGGCAAAGGTTCGATCGATAGCTGTGTCAATGTAACTAAGCATGCAACATGTATTATACTTCTTGACTTAGCATGGCAATGTTCTATCTTATTTCAGACAAGCATACAAGTTCTCTAGTTAAGCAAGCGGGTTCGTTTCAATGACAAGCTATATGAGTTCTCTTATTAAGCATGCAGAGGAAGGTTCTATCATTCTTCTTATGAAACTATCTTCTTAGAACAAATATTCAAAAACATAGATTCATTATTAAGGCGTGCAAGAATCAGAGAATGTAGTTCTGCCCACTCAGCTAGATCAATCGTCTTATGGTCAGTCGAAAACTCTCCGAGAATACTTTCGCTCGAGCAAGCAAAGCGATATCACTTGTACATAGTGCCTACACGGAGCGGGGCACTACAGGACACATGGGTCAGTCCTGTGTAACTTTTTGTTAGAGGCTCGCGTAATAGTTAGCGATGCCTATTGGCGGTCGATCGTATGAGCAGTTGCTTGAGCCTGACGGGCTCACACTTTCCTGGACTTCTTTAGATTAGCCACCGCATGCGCATCGTATAAAGAGTCCAGATTTAGAATTTTACCATTCTCAGTAGGTTATATAGGATCTGCGCCACATGAGATACAGTCAAAAATAGAGGTTTTGTTGCTATCAGGGCCGGATGCGGCTTGCAGTCTGTGACTGTGAGTTGATGCCGCATGGACAGTCTTATGCAGCCTCCTCCTTGGCCTCATAAAAGCTGCCTCAGCACCATATTATTTGGCATCGTAGTGATTTCTCTGCCAGAGTCTGGGTGTTGGACAATTTCTGCGTCTGCCTGGGATGCCGCATAGACGTGGACGTTCTAGGTGTTCATTCGACGACCGTCATTGGCAACAGAGTGGGAGGCTGGAAGCGTCTTCTCTGTAGCTGGGTGGGACACAACGGTCTTGGCCACGCACATTCTGTGGGTCATCTTGGGCTTGGCTATCCTTGGCGAAGGATTAACACTTTCTTCGGAGAGCATGTCCTCGAATGCTTGCTGGTCGAAGCGGACCACCAGCCTATTTTACGTCGATCCAAGCTTGGCTACAACGAATTGTGTCACTGACTTCTCAATAGTAAAGAAGGACGTCCCCACCAGAGTCGCCTTCGTGTTTTCCATTTAAATCAAAAGGAAGAACAAAGAGAACTTGATTTGATTAACAAACTAGAGAGTACAGAGAAGAGTCCTAAGAGACATCTAAGTACAAATTTGTTTTGATCAGGGGATGAAGATGGAGTTTTAGGAGTGTAGCAACTCTTTTTACTCCGTGGATGATCCGAATGCAGAAGCTTCTCTTCTTGGATTTTGTGTGAATCCGTAGATAGCCAACCAATCTTTTGGTTCGGTCTCTCTTTGAAGCAGAAAAGGCTGACCCTTAGAACGTTCAAGTTGCTCCTATTCATATCCATCATGCTGATGGTCTATGGGTGCCGCATATGCCTCTTTTTGGTGGCTGCATAAGGCTCCTCCAACACAATACGGTTGTAACTGTTGCCGTATGGTGCAGGCAAGCCGCCACGTGGGTTTGTTTATAATTTTCTGTTTGAAGAGATCTCGGGACTGTTGTGTGCATAACTCGATCAATTGGACACTTGGTCAACACTAACTGTGCGAGAAATCGCCTTCGGTTGTAACAAAAAATCTTGTGAGTTGAGAGCTGCATACTATTATCGTCGTATATAAGCTCTCGTTTGGCCTTGGTCGGAATGACCCTCTGGCCATATGTGGACGAGGTTGCATGGATCTTGAAGCCTTATTTGTACTCTTATTTGGCCTTGGTCAGGTGGACGCTCTGGCCGCATGATGTCGAGGCCGCATGGGTCTTGAAGCCACATACGTAGGACACGTGGCAAGGCCCGTATATCGAGGTAATTAATGCACTGATGTGACTAGTTGTCTTTTTCTGAGCCATAGTCTGCACGAATTTTGAAGTATCTTAGGGTGATGAGTGAGGCGTCAGAGCTTTTGACAGACATCAAAATCTGTGTCAGAAGGTTTTATGCGACCGCCCTACTCTGTGGTCGTTCAGGACGCATATGGGAACTGTATGGAGCCGAAGCCGCATGGGGACAAAGACGCTTGGGACGTATGGAGTATGGAACACATTGGGCCAGAGAAGCATGGAGTCAGGAATGCATTGGGCCAGAGATGCGTGGAACGCATGGAGTCTAGAACGCATTGGGCCAGAGACGCATGATTTTTTATCGTCTTCTGCTTTTGTGGCGTTTGAATAGCTGTATACTGCCAAAGGTAATCATGATGAAGCCGTCATCCCGGATTCTAATCCTCGGTGCAGGATTCGAGGGGGTCAAAATGACTGTCTGTTTTGTCAGAGGCTCTAATGTGACTGTAGGGACGATACGTTAATGGGAGGTATACGTCTCGGGATGTCCTGTATCTGAGGGTGTCATGCGTCTGCCACTGTTATGCGTCCAACGCAGTTATGCGTACCTTGCTTATTTGTTGACTGCAAACTGGAGCGCATGGAGGGATTTTCATGCTTCTACATTTGCCTGCAGTTATAAAATCATATTTTATATAAATAGACCTGGAGCAACCCTATGTTAAATTTTTTGGGTTCGCCGACCCCTTCGGTGGAACACTTAACACCGGTACATACACAAACACGTCAAGAATATCGAAACACGTATGAGTATCCCAACAAATAAATACATGAATCTAAAATAATGTCACATTCCTTGTCATCCAAATAATGTAATAAAAAGTATGAAATAAGTACATCAAAGACCCAAGAATGGGCCAATACACACAAATATATTAAAAAAGTCCCAATAAGAACTATTGCGGATCAGAAGGAGGAGGAGGAACACTGCCGTACATCTGGGATAATAGGAAGCCATACTACTCCTTAGAAGCATCACCGGTCCCTATAGAGGAGGCAGTAGAATCGATGGAGTCGGTGTCGGGGTCGATGTTGATGCCGGCCAACCAGGAGGATATATCTGCTCCAATGCTAGCAATCGAGCATTGTATAAATCTATGGCAGATACCATCCTCGAAGTATTCGTATCCATCTTCTGACTCAACAAATCCAACGTCGCATGTATCCTCGTAAGTGATTCGCTCATGGCCATATGCGACTCCTCTGCGCTCCGTAGACGCGGCCAGAGTCGCCAAGCTGCGCTCTGTCATATAGCTCATAGTCCTGAGCTCTTTAAGGTTGTGCTTCATCATTGGGCTCAGAGTCCTAATCTCCATTAGGCTACTCTCGATCGAAGTGCTTCCATGCTTCTCCATCGGATGAGTGATCCAACACTCCTTCATTTTGTTCTCGCCTATGCCAATTTATATTTTTGACAGTCTCCTTCACCATAAACAACCTCTGTAATCGCGGTGTCAAAGGCAAGTAGTGCATCGAATCGGTCGGCTTTCTTGCACTGACAGGCCTTCGTAGGACCAGTTGCCTTGTAGCGATCAACACCAAAAAATTGGCACACGTCTTTATCCTTGTCGTCTTTGTAGTACAATATGCACCTGTTGCGACATGTATCGATTTTCTCGTATCCCATCCAGAGCATCTCACCATCCTCTTAGACCGGTAGATATCTTTAGGTAACTTAGCACCCGCCGAAAGATCTCTATAATCAACTCTATCATTCGGTTGTAGCATTCATGCGACATGTTAAAATCGGACTTGATGCTCAACAGTCTTGTAACCACCTCCAACGGTGAATGGTCCTCACAACGAGGATATAATGGAATCTTTGCATTCTCCAGTAACTCCATGAACTTTACAGCATCGACATTCGGTGCCTCCTCAACTGCATCATCATTGTCCTGATCGAAACTCAGCCCAATAGCGTCAAAAACCATATTCTCGCACCCGACGTAAACAACGTGGTCGTGGACATCCGTATATGGTTCCGCATAAGGCTCCAGCTCCGATGCTAAAGACACAAGTTATCCGTGTGAGGTCTACTGAACGTAATTCAGCGTGAAATCCCTCGAGTACAAAAGATATGTCACATCAACTTCTTTTTGATATTTTAAGTTGGGATATCTCATACACGGACACTTAATTTTGGTACCATCCATGTACTGAGGGAACACTTTGGCGAACTGCAGGAACTGCTGTACACCCTCTATGAATTTATCTCGCACACCGCACATGTCATCAGGATTACGGTTGTATATACATGAACGATACCATATGTAGTAATTCATATCGATTAATATACTTCTGAAAAGATAGATAAACAAGATTGTTCAAGTATATATCGTTCAAAGGCTTACAAAAGTAATAACATGAAGATATAATTTTAAACTTAGAAGACATGTGGACAACTCCGATTTCAAACTCCATTAAATGGGCAGCTAATAATAATAAACACGTGTTCCCTTGTGATTCATTATCTGATAAGAAAATTACTGAGAGTTATACAATATTTTGAAAAAAATCCTAGAAAAGGCCTAGTATTATAAATTTACTGAGTGGCCTTTGTTTACTCCTTTAAATTTTTTTTAAAAAGACTTGAAATCTAGTTCTTACCATAAGTCTTTTTAGATATTTAGATCCTTTGGTTCTTATGTTTGATAATAAATGAAAGAAATTAAAACTAGGTTTATGCGAAACCCTTTCTTTGGTTTACAAACAAGAAAAAGAAGTACAATTAATCCTATACGAGGATGTTAAGTACAAAATTTTGATTCTGGGGAAATATTGCTATAGGAGTCTGATCTGCGATCGATCACTTTGTCCCTTGGACCACACGATGACGAAGAAGTGCTGTAGAAGACGAAAAATAAGCTTCAAAGACTGCAGGAGGGATTGAACTCTCGTTGCCAAAGCTCTATATAGGTGCTTTCTTGACCTTGACCTCTGTCTGTGACTCCTGAATTCTCTCTATCTTGGATTCAATTTTTTCGACCTTGCCTCCCCTGGACTTCCGTGGCCGGATGTCTCTATTTATAGAGTTCAGCTATAATCGGCGTAGAAACCGAACAGCGGAGAAAGTTGCACCTTTTACGTGTCAGTTATAATAACTGCCACCCACGTATAAATGATCTCCTGAATTGGCGTGTGACGCATGTCCCATTATAAGGTAATCCGTATAACTGCCTATCGAAGGTTACGGCATGCAAGCCACGTAGATAACTGTCCCTTGCGTAGAGATGGTTGGCATAAAGGCCAAATAACTGTCTCGTAGGTGTAAAAGCCAAATAGCTGTTCTGATGGCATAAAACCTGAGTAGCTGTCATGTTGGCGTAGAAGCCAAGTAGGCGTAGAAGCCAAGTAGGCGTAGAAACCAAGTAGACGTAGAAGCCGAATAGGCGTAAAAGCCTGATGCTGCATGGATAGGTAGCCAACGTAAGGACAGCCAATTATCCTTCCTTGACTGAGGTTTTGAGCGTATTCTGGGCCAAATAGCCTTATCACGCACCTTTGCAAATATAGCCTGAGTTGGCGTATTCCGAGGAGATAGTATACGGCGTACTCCTATAGTTAAAAATAGCCAGGTCAACGTATTTCAAGGAGATAGCGTACAACGTGCTCCTATAGCTGAAAATAGCCTGATGGCGTAATATGCGGGGATGGTGATGTGGACGTATTAGCCCTAATTATGTCTTACCCATTCGTTAAAAGTAGAACCAAATATCATGCATTAAATGCAGAGATCTGCCCCCATCACGCGCATTAACTGCAGAGACGTGCCTCTAGTTATGTTTGAAGAGCAGCTTTTGACGTGGCGGTTCATTTCGTCTCTTCCTGAGCGTAAAAGCTCATGTATGCCTGTGTAAAATAGGCAACATATTCCTTGAATGCGTAAACAACGTCTTATATCAAGGGTTATGTCACTAGAAAACAGTCTGGGACTCTGTGCCGAATTATCATTACAGCCGTCTTCTCGATCGCTGTGCAGTACTCTTTGTCAGGAGTCAGGTTCACTGCATGATCTAACAGGTTTATTCGAGAAATACGAAGAGTTTCTCGTACAACTTCCCGCTACATTAAAAGCAGACGAGTTTTACGCCGAAGTGGCGATGTAGTAACCTTTTTACGCTGAAGCAGTCTGGAAATACTACATTAAGCAGGTTATTTTGGAGCTATATTTTACGCTGAATCGCGTTGAAGCTCTGTTGTTCGCCAATGTCTCTGAAGTCATGTCTTACGCCACCCAGTGCTGGAGCTCTATTTTACGCGGCTTCCTGAATGTTTGAGGGTTTTACGCGTATAATTCCTCAACGTATTTTTCATGCTTCTACAAGACCCCCTTCAAAGTTTTTAAATTCCTCATAATTTAAAACACTTTGAATGAAGCATGAAACGGTCAAGTTTGACTCGTTCCGCGGGGCTGATTTCTGGGCAAATATTTAGGAATTTGTTGGGATTTGGTATGATCTCCTCTGCCTATGTAAAGGCGATTGAGTTAACCTATTTTTTCACACTTCTTTCACCACATAGAGATGGTTGCCGAGCTTCGTCGAGTCGACTTGAGGAAGAAGGAGATCATGTTCTTCCAGCATGTAAGGAGCCGTAAAAAGAGGCATCTTCGAGCAAATATCATCTGCAACGATGGATCATAGAAGGATATCATAGCTTCCTTTGCTCGGGATAATCAGCAATTTTATATGGCGATTTGTCCAGGAAAGAGGAAGGGTCATTTTGGACCACACAGCTTGCAAGCTGTATTCTCTTCCATTATGGCGCTGGACGAAGGCAGACAACTTGGCCCTATCTTTCAATATTGAGTTGGGTCTGAACTCCCAACACAATTCTAGGGCATGCCTGGAGGATGGCTTGAATAATTTATACAAGCCCAGTTGTGTATCCTTCCGCCATTCACCATTTTCTTGTTCATCGGCCACAGAAGCCGATGAAGTGCCGTTGAAGACGAAAAAGATCTACACCAATATGATAACCTGACAGAACAGATTCTCGGTGTGATCTTCAATGAGAAACCCTTTATAGAAAAAGAATTTCCATCATATGTAATCATGAAGATGGAAAACCCTTTGTAGACTGGATTTCTATCATATGTAATCATGATTAATAAAATTGTCTTCTTTTACGCATATGATAATTTGCCATATTTGCTGTGAGGAAGTCTGAATAGTGTGCAGCTTCGATATGTCTGAATAATTTTATGCCGACTCTGATAAAAGAATATCTGATCTCGTCTTGTCTTTTACGTGTAACAGAAGACGCGTAGAAAGCTGCTTAGCATTTAAGTCGAATATCTGAACTGTCATGCTGTTTTGAACGAGGAGTCGCCTAGAATTTCTGAACTATCATTTCTCTGATGCGAAGAATTCTTGTTCAGACTATCATCTTCAAGAATGATTTCCCAAAAATCCCTTGAAATAGGGCGAGAATTGGCCGTCAAAACAGGCCATACTTGAACTTTTGAGAAAGGATTCTGACTAGACTTTGGATGAACTTCCAATCGACCCAAGAAGAAGAGTCATCTTCAATGCTGAATTCTGTATGTCTTGGGTACTTGGAATATTTTGTGGCCAAGAAGGAGCATTTTCTGCTTAAATCCTTACAATTGGCCATCTGTAGCTTTCGAGCGTAGAATCGTTGACTTGTAGCTTCTGAGCGTAAAAAGTTTCTGAGCGTGAAATCATAGATTTGTAGCCTCTGAGCATAAAATCGTAGGTTTGTAGCCTCTCGAGCGTAAAAGCTGCTGAACATAAAAGTATCCGGGCATAAAACCGTAGATTTATAGCCTCTGAGCGTAAAACCGTAGATTTGTAGCCTCTGAGCGTAAAAGCTCCTTAGCGTAAAATCATAGATCTGCTCTGCGTGCAAATTCTTGATCCACTGACTGTCCGTCTTCTTCTTTCAAATGATAGGCTGACGTGGTTCCCAAATCATAACCGAATATTAAATATCGGATTTGGTTAGGAATTCGAAGAGTTATCCGAACTCTATAAATAGTCCAAGGTCTGGAGAGAGAAAACTTTTATCTGCCTTCACAAAACCCTTGCTTTCCAAGAACCCTTCTTCTTCGTTTCTTCTTTGAGAACTCAGAATCGCCATGGCCCCTAAATAAGCTTCCACTGCTAAGGGAAAGAAGGTTTCTTCCTCTTCTCGATCCTTTGCTCAAGCGCGAGCAACTCTTGTTAGACTGAATGAGCCTCAATCGGAACGCAGCGCCCCTCCGTAGAGCCGTGCTCCGGATGTCATAGGTAAAAGGACTTCGAGGGAGAATAGAGGACTTTTCGTACACGTTGTACGTGTATGTGAACCAATACGCCCACATTTCTAATGTGTTAGCATAAAACCATATTTTCGCAGTTTGGCGTAAAAAGCTCAGGCTGTCGAAATTTGGCGTATACTACAAACTTTGAGTTTTACACGCTGGATGAAAATTCTGGCATAAAAATTTAAATTTTGGCAGTCTGGCGTAAAAGTACAGACAATTAAGTTTTGACGTATACTGCCAACCTTGAATTTTATGCCTCAAAAATAGGTTCCGGCGTAAAAGCTCAAGTTTTTGCAGTCTTGGCGTAAAAGCACAGACTGGTAATCTTTGGAGCAAACTGCAAGAGTGTAATGTCTAGTGTAGAAACTGACTTATTCTTTTGTGTTTTGTAGTGGACTTGCCGATCCCTCTTTTGGCTGAGGTGATGGGCTCTTCTGCCGGGATGCTGAACTCGAATTATCTGGAGGATTTGTCGCCTGTGACATTCCCCATTTCTGGAGCCAATTACCCTGAAGAGAGGGGAACCCTAATATCGTCCCAAGGAGAGCGCATGCTGTTGCGTATGATCAGTGGGGAGCCTCTGACATACATAGACGGGACGGAGTATAAGAAATTGGGTTTCTTATTTGGGGATGTTATTGACAAGCAATCCCAGACCATGCCCAAGAAGAAGGACTGGGTATTCACTGCTGAGGGCACGGTCATGTATTTGCCAAAGATGCCTAGGGATTACCCCATCTCGGCCTTCTTTCATGCCATACATCCTAGAAAGATGATGTGGGTGCTGACTCCCGACTTTCATGGCCGACTAGGAAAAATCTTATACAGCAAAGAATACTTCGGGGGGGCCTATATGAGTCGTCCCTCGGGCCATGTTATGCCTTTTAGGGGATTACTGCCTGGTAGTGTTCCGAGTGAGGACACTTCGCTGATCCAGCCGGTTCAGATGTCGACCTTCTGCAACGACTTTATGGGGCAGGGAGGAATGTACCCCAGAGTCAACCCTCGGACCTATGTATGGCTTAGCCCGGGGAATCTCCGATGGGCCAGTTTGACTGCATGGGCCCTGAAGCACTTTCAGGTAGAGCTGAAAAGTATTGGCTTGTTCACGGTCGTGAGTGCCACAAGTGTTGGGTTGCCTGTCAACCCTAACTTGTTCTTAGCCTTGATGGAGCGATACAATTCGCTCACTGGGACTTTTGCCACTCCTCTGGGGGAGTTGGGTTTAGCCCTTCATGAGATGACAGAGATTTCAAGGCTGCCACTGGGGGACGTTCCTTATGAAGAGTATGTCCCTACAAACAGGGAGTTAAGAGATACAAACCCTCGGGCGGTGGCAGTATATCAGGAGCCGATGAGCCACTACCTTGCTTGCACCACTTTCTACAAGGAGCCGTCTGATTTGGCTCACATCAACAAGTGGGCAACATACCTCTTCTTCCACCAGGCCAGAAATGCTAAGCCGGACAAGGTGGTAGATAGCCAAGACAGGCCCTTGAACCTCCTGAGCATGCTCAATGCTGACACGGTCGATGACCTTATTGAAGATGCAGGGGCTCCGGATCATATTTTTGATGAAGGGATATGGGGTTACCCTGCAGGCACAAAAGCCTTCAGTTATATGAGGCATTATCGGAAGCCTCTGTCAAAGGAAGCTCAATTGGCTGGCTTTCTCTCCGTCTGGCTACGCCTCTGGGTAGTGCCGGGTATCGCGTCTGCGGATCGCATCCATCGCAACACTTTATGGCCTGTAGTGCGTTTAGTGTTCGGAGCAAGACTGGGCCTGCTTTCTGCTATAGTTTGTAGAATACAAGCAGGTCTGAGGGCCCTTACTGATGGGCTGCTCGCTAATGAGACGCAGTGCGAAAGCTTTCCCAGGGTAGAATTACCATTCCTATACTTGATGGGATGGTTGATTCTTCACAATGCCCGGGTGATGTCTCCCGGTTCCGCAAGCAGTTCAGGAAATAATTTCTTGCTGAATTACAAGAATTCCTCTTGGAACGTGGCGACCGTCACAGATTGCCGGCGGGCGTTAAACGTAGCCCACAGCTGGAAGTTCTTCTGTATCGTTCCTCTTGTACACATCAATCAATAGGGGAGGAAACTCAAGGATGAAGGTCATAGGAGAACCATTCTTTCTCCTGAAGCCTTCTATTGGTTGGTCTGCATTAGACCTTCCTACTTGCTATACATGAGTGATGATCATTGCTTCTTGGAGCCCTATCTGCCCAGTCGGTTCGCCAGGCAGTTTGGGTATGACCAATTGCATGTAGGAAATGTTATTACCAGCTTCAAGTCCAGAGGTGGACTTATTGATGGAGCCAGAGGGTGGCGGTACTTCATCGCGGGCTGTACTGGTGCAACTTTTGTGGTGCCTGCGACTTCTCTTTCCATGGAGCTGCGCATGCTTCACTCGTACGCGCAGTTCTATGCGTCCATCAATACCTTCTATCGCAATTTTGATATACGTGGAAGTTTTAGGATGCCCTCCCATAGGTCTACTGGAAGGGAGGATGTTTCGTCTGTTTCTTTGGATGAGAATGAAGACACCTCTAGGACAGACGAATTCTTGACGACAATACCGAGAAGTGTACTAGCTTCGACTGCAGAGCCTCTCGTTATCCCCCACAAAAGGAAGGCTTCTGCTCCAAGAGAACCTTCTCCCCGCAAGAAGAGGATTGCCAGAGGTCCGAAAAGGGCTTCTACCAGGGAGGCTTCTAGGAGCGAGCCTGTTGTTTCCCCATTTGAGGATGATTTGTTGATTAGAGGTCCTTCGCCTTTTAGAGAGGGAACCTTCACAGTTCCGATCGGTAGTGCCGGAGATTCTTTGCTTGAGATCACTGCTGCTACTACTGCTTCAGGTAGTGCTACGAGATCGCCTATGAGGCCGAGCATAATAAGGTTTCATATACCTTTATCCAGACCAATAATGGGAGTAATAACCCCTACTTCGTCTGTAAGTATTTTCAGCGAGATTCTACCCGAAGAGCCTCGAGTGGATCTTGGTGACGACTGGGAAGACTACCCTCCAACGTCAGTTGGTGCACCCCCTTCTCCAGGTATGACAGCTCGCTTAGCCTCATTAAGAACTGATTTAGCTGTACTGGCTGCGAACGCGACATATATACCATCGACCATGGGTAAATGTTGTCTTTTATGCCTCCTTTAGGAACATTAACATCGAGTTGATATTAACTTTCTCCTGTCTTCTTTTCAGGGGAAGACAACTCTGGGGAGGGTGGCGTTGATGCAACCTTTGACTTTGTTGCTGCTCCTGCCAATGAAACGGCGGTGTTCGACTTTGGAGAGGCAACATTTTCTGGTGCTGTATCGCCCAATACAGTCCCGATATCTTCAGAGGAGGATGAGCCTGTCATCACGACTATGCCTCCTTTGTTGATTACGCCAGCCACTTCAACCGTTGCTGGTGTTTATTCTTTTATAGCGCCATCTGTGGAGGCAACGACCGTGTCAATATCCTCTGCAGTCATTCCTGGAGGGAGATTTACTGATATCGCCGTCACTCCAAGCGTCCATTCGAATTTTGCCATGCTAGTTGAGCAGTATACTAGCGTTTTCTACATCACTTTAAAAATACTGATATCAATGGTGCTGGAGAAGAATCTAGGCTTCGAGGCTCTGAAGATGTCCTCCCAGCTTGCGATAGCGCCGATCAGAAATTTCAATGACGCTGGGAGAGCTGATGTGCTAGAGCAAATAGTTAATGGTTTAGAATAACCCATTAACGAATATTTGCAATTATCTCGAGGCAACGTCGATGATATGATTCAGGCCGAGTATGATTCCTTGACTGTGCACCTTGCTGAACAGATGGAATGCTTGAATAAATCCATCCAGACACAGCGGCAGGAGATGGATGAAGGAAAAGCCGTCTTGGAGGAGGTTATTCCTCTTCAAACAAAGTGCAGGGCCGAACATGAGGGAAATGAAGCGAGGGTCCGCAAACTGGAAGCCAAACTCGCTCAGGCAAAGGAGTGGGCTCTCCAGTCATTGGCAGCTCTAGATGTGGTGAATGGCCGACTGGATACAGCTCAGCAGAACTTGGCACGTGAAGGAGTCACCTGCGCCAGTTTTGTTCATGCTTTATCCGAACTATCTTCCTTGAACAATGAGGAGGCAAGGCTGGAGCGGGCTCGCGCTAACATTTTGAACTCCAGGAATGAGAGGATGGCCTCCTTGGCGCAGCAGATTCATGATTTGAATGCTCCTCCCTAATAATGTACTTTTTGCTTCTTTATGTAATTTGCTCTTTCCGGAGATAATAATAAAGAAACTTTATCTGATTTTGTGGACCTATCATTTTGGAATATAAATGACAGGCTAGGGTGAAAGTGATATCAGAGGTAATATGGACGTGATATCCCTTCGATAAGCTTCAGCTGGATATATCTATTCAGAGGTTATATGGACATGATAGAATATGATCCAACTAAATTTGTGTACAAAACACTATCAGAGGTAATATAGACGTGATAGGTTTTGACGTTTCAAATTAATTAAACATATCTATTCAGAGGTCATGAGAACATGATAGAATATGCTCCAACCAGTTCTTTGTACGTAGTGTTGTCAGAATGAGATCTTCTCCGTACTCCATTTAAGCAAAGGAGACTAAGTGTAGTACCTCTTAGGAATTTGCCGTTGATAGGAGCCATTATCAGATCTCCGTTAGGCTTGGCTAATCTGTAAGCGCCATTTGAAAACGTCGTTTTAATCACATAAGGGCCCTCCCATTTAGGCTGGAATTTACCCTTACTTTTATAGGTAATGATCATAGGCCTCTTCACAGCTAGAACTAGGTCGCCAACTTTGAACACTCTCTCCTTCACTTTTCGGTTAAAAGCTCTGAAAATGCGTGCCTGGTAGAATGTAATGCGCTGTTGAGCTTGAAGGCGTTTCTCGTCTAATCCTTTTAGCTTTTGAAGCCGTAGTCGATCATTATTTTCCTGAGTCAACTCATTAGCCACTACTATTCTGAGTGATGGGATCTGGATTTCAATGGGGAGAACTGCTTCATACCCGTAGACTAATGAGAATGGGGTACAACCCGTCGGTGCTCGTACCGTTGTGCGGTATGCCCAGAGGCACTCTCCGAGCTTCTCATTCCAATCTCTTTTGTTCGTAGAGATGAACTTCTTCAAGAGTTTGATATTTGTTTTGTTGAAGGCTTTCGCCAAACCATTAGCAGCCGGATTGTATGCCGTAGAGGCTATATTTTGTATCCGATTTTTATTGCAAAATCGGTGAAATGCTTGGCTGATGAATTGAGGCCTATTGTCATAAATTATCCTTCGGGGTATCCCAAAGCGATAAATAACATGGTGCTTGATAAAGCTGATCACGTTGGATGTCTTTACCTCAGCAAGGGGGATCGCTTCTGCCCATTTGGAGAAGTAGTCCGTGATAGCCAATATGAACCGATGTCCTCTAGAAGAAGACGGGTGAATATGACCAATGATGTCCATACCCCATGCTTCGAAGGGCCATGATGTAATGGTAGGATGTAGATACTCAAAAGGCTGATGTATAAAATCTGTATGAACTTGACAGGCTTTGCATTGTCTTGCATATTTCACTGCATCTGCGACCATAGTAGGCCAATAGTAGCCCATCCTCCTGATACGATCCTGTAACTTAGGACCGGGTTGATGTGCTCCACATATACCGTCGTGAGCTTCTCGGATAACCCATTTTGCATCATCGTCAGAGAGACATCGTAATAGCAGTCCATCGTATGTTCGACGATATAAACATTATGAAGTCGCATCAAATTAGAAGTGTAATGATCGTCTTTTGATGGATACTGCTTCTTTAGGATCCTCTGGTAAGATTCCGTATACCACAAAATCTATAAAGGGACTTCTCCAGTCTCTCTCAGGAGGAACCGTCTTACAGCGTAGCTGCGTTCTATGTGAAAATTATTTTTATACAGAACAGATCTCTGTTAAGAAGGATCACTGAATTCTGCCTCCTTATAGGGATAGCTAGATCTGCAACTAGGCTAGCCAGGGCATCAGCTTCCAAATTTTGAGATCGAGGCACGTGCTCTAGGAAGAATTCTTTGAAAGACATTGCAATCTCGATCGTTGCTTGGTGCTAAGGAATGAGGTCTGGATTGCGGACTTCATATATTCCTCTGACCTGATTGACGATCAGCAGAGAATCACCAAAAGCTTCCAGATATCCGACGTCTAATTCTTTAGCGACTTGGAGCCCGATTAATAGGGCGTTATACTCAGCCACATTATTAGAGCAGGGTTCGCTAAGAGAATATGCTCGATAGATGACGAGTTTATCAGGAGTGACCAGGACAATTCCTACTCCTGAAACCACGTTTTCCCTGGGACCAGTCCTGGAGGAACCATCGAAGAATAGCTGCCATGTAACACTTTCCATTGCAGAATTACATTCTGCAACTTCGTCGGAAATGTCCTCGTATTTCATAGAGGTTTCGGGAATTGGATGAGCAACTAAGAAATCAGCCAAGGCCTGACCCTTTATGGACTTCTGCGGGACGTACACCATATCATACGGTGTTAGTAACATCGCCCAAGTCGCGAGTCGGGAATTGAGAACACTCGGCTTGTTCATCAATACCCGAAGAGGATTGATCCTGGAGATGATATGAATAGTTTGGCCTGTGACGTAATGTCGCATCTTTTGAATAGCAAACATTAGAGCAAAACATTCTTTTTCTACTGGATTGTACTGGTGCTCAGCTTCGACCATCATCCTGCTTAAATAGTAGATAGCCTGTTCATGACCTTCATTGTTCTTCTGTGCGAGGAGAGCTCCCAAAGAATGATCCATTGCTCGAACATACAGCAAAAATGGTCTTCCTATGACGGAAGGCACCAGAACTGGAGGATTAGTGAGGTAGCATTTAATATCATTAAACGCTTGCTGACAGGCTTTGTCCTATACGAAAGACACACCTTTCTTCATCAGACGAGAAAAAGGTTGACATCTTCCAGAGAGGTTGAATATGAATCTCCTGATATAAGCCAGACGATCTTGAAATCTCCTGAGTTCCCTCAGATTACGGGGTGGTCGCATTTCTAAGATAGCCTTCACTTTATCATGGTCAACTTGAATGCCTTTAGCGGTAATGACAAATCCCAGGAATTTTCCACTGGATACACCAAGAAAGGACTTTGTAGGATTTATTTTGAGTTGATGTTGGCGCATCAACTCGAATACTGTCTTCAAGTCTTGGATGTGATTATCCTTGAGACGGCTTTTGACCGCAATATTGTCTACGTAATATTCTACTGTTTTACGTAAATGCTCATGGAATATGTTACTCATAGCTCGCTGATATGTAGCCCCAACATTCTTCAATCCAAAAGGTATGACTACGTAGCAGTATACCCCCAGTGGTGTACGGAAGGCAGTATGCTTCTTGTCTTCAGGATGCATCTTGATCTGATTGTATCCTGAGAATCCATCCATGAAGGACATGCGTTCAAATTCGTATGTATTATCGATCATGACGTCTGTGATGGGAAAATGAAACTCATCCTTGGGGCACGCCGCATTAAGATCTCGGAAGTCGATAAAAATTTAAACTTTCCCACTTTTCTTCATAACCGGGACAACGTTGGCGACCCAATCAGGATGTTGTTCTTCCCGGATGAACCTGCAGGCTATCAATTTCTTGATTTTAGCTTCGATGGCATCCATCATATCCGGACGGAACCGATGTTGGTGTTGTTTCACCGGCTTCGAATTGGGCAATATGTTGAGCTTATGAGTAGCCACTTTTGGATCAAGACCTGGCATATCCTCATAATTCCACGCGAAGACATCGATATATTCTCTTATCAGCTGGATTATTTCTTCCCTTTCTTCTTCGGAAAGATTATTACTGATAAATATCGGCTTCGGTGAAAGTTTACCACCAACATCAATTTGGATAACTTTATCTTCAGTGGGCGGTTCTCTTTGCTCGAACCGGAGTTCCTATTGTGTATCCATTTGCTGAGCCCAGGATTCATCTTCGAATGGTTCAGATTTTTGTTCCTCTATTTCGAGGGAACCTGTTAACACCATATTTACTGATAATACCTGTTCGAGTTCAGCGTATGAGCCAGAGAACGATGAGTCACCTTGAGAAGAGAAAAAGGTATCCTCATTTGACTCAGAAGTTGCAAGAGACGTGGTATATCCTAAACCAAAATGAGTTCGTTGACAGTAGGGATCACCATGCAACGGTATTCGCCTGCCTTTCCCATAGTTAAGGCCTGTTCTGACTTCAGATCATAACCCATACTTTGCATAATCTTTAAAGCTTGGGGGCTATATCTGTGAACCTGTATTTTACCAGCATCGGATTCGTGAGAATCTTCTTGTACAATCGGTCAACTGCGCATACGACCGAAGACTATTGGATTTTGATTGCTGTGAGTAGGCGGGACAATAAAGATAGAATCTTCTTGTGGCCCATATGTCGTGATGACATTAGACGTTGATGCCACTTCCCATACATACGGATGATAGGACTCTATAGCTTCCAAGAATTTTTGTGCAATAGGTTCTGCATCGTTATGGGGGGAGGATTCCTGATTTGGACGTTGAGCATCAGTATACCGGAAAAAAGAATCTTTATTATCGTGAGAAACTACGTTCCCGATTGTATTTACATCAGTCGGCTGTTTGTTGCGCCTGAGGTTGATGACCAAAGGTGATAACTAGAGGATCGCTTTCTTCTCCTGATTTGGTTTTGTTCAAGGGAATAGCCATGGGTTCCATGCCTTTCGGACGGGTAGTCCGCCCTTTCACCTGGATTGACAATGGTCGCTCAGCAGATGGTTCTCCTGTCTCCCGATGGGATTCCTCCTCCATCTTGCCTGACACCTCTTTCATGTAGTCTTGGGTGTATAACATGGCATCAGAATAGATGACTCTACTCCCTTGAATGGGTTAAGGTCAGCAAACTTCATTTTAACTATTCATTGGGCATCTACATATTTAAAGCATTGATGTAGAGTCGAAGGAACAATGTTGTGATCATGGATCCATGGTCTGCCCAACAGACTATTATAGGATACCTCTGAATCAATGACATAGCATGTAGCCACTAATCTAAGATCTCCTATCTGGATCCTCAGATGAATCTTCTCCAACGGCTTACTTTTCCTGGCGTTGAAGCCCACAATTGTAGTGGTGGTGTAAGCCAGTTCGCTTGTGGGAATCCTCAGTGGTCTGAGCAGACTATGAGGGATAATGCTGATCGACGATCTCGGATCTATGTGAATCCGGTCTACCTCCATGGAACCGACATATCCGGTATAATAGAGGGGTCTGTCATGCTGGTTATGTTTCAACAACATGTCATCTTGAGTGAAAGTGATGTTAGGGACCACTTCCATCACACTATGGCATTGAGGGTATGCCACAGGTTCTTTATCGGGGGACTTGAGCTGAGTCAAGCATACATCCGCCTGCATTAATGCTTCACTCAAGGCTTGACGAGTGTCTTTGGACAGCCTTAGGAGCTTGAAAATGGACAATCTGGCTGGTGTATTAGCCAACTAGGCCAGGATGTCGAAGTTATATGGCTTCTCCAAACCTTTTTTTGAATATTCTTCAAAGGTTTATCAAAGCGCACTTCTTTTTGCTTGCCCTTGTCCGCCGAAGTTGGTCTAGAAGGACCTACTTCTGGTATGACAGTTTCAGGCTCTGGAAGTTTGGCAGCTGAAGTATCTACCGTTGCATCTTCCTGATTTCTGCCATAGTCCTTGAGGTAGGCTTTCCCTGAACGGGTTCTGGTAGCCAAAGCCTCTTCTTCTGATGTCGGGGATATTGTAACCATATGGCATGGTTTACGTCTTGAATTCTTTTTAGACTTCAGATCAGGATGAACCCACATAATCTCACCACGTTGGGTAGTTAAGGGTACCAGGTCTTGGTTCTGACCCCTGGCCGGAGGGAGATTAACGATGTTCATCATTGTCCGAAAAATAGGTACAACACCATCCGAAACTTCTTGAGGGGGCAGATTGCCGAATTGGAGGGAGATCATGTTGGCGGTGACCGTCTTTTCGCTATTACGCAGAGTGATGGCCTTGGCGTCGATCAACTCCTAGATTTTTCTCTTTAGTACATAATACACCTTTGTGGGATGATGTATGTACCTATGGAAAATGCAGTACTTAGGATTATTGGTACTGCCGACTTCATTAGGCCGCTTTACCTCGGGGAGAGTAAGCTTGCCGCTTTTGACTAGACACTCGAATATGCTCGGAATATCGTCGTCATCAAAAGAATATTCTTCAATGGGCCTAGAAGTCTCAGGTTTTGTCTGTGTGGCCCCGGGAGTATGTTTCCTGGACGTATTGATTTTCAGAGCTTCTTTTCCTTTGGAACCACGAGGATGGTCGCTATTGGAGGATGACCTCTTCCCTCTATCAGAGGTAGAGATCATGATTCCATTGTCACGCGCCTTCCGACTGTTGTCTTCAGCGACTACCGCTGAGATGATAAACGAGGTCCAATCATGGAACTGATATGGTCCTGTGAACACCGAGATTAGTGGAAGAAGGTTCTTCCTGCAAATATCTACCAAGGCTGAATCCGGAACTCCGGGAGGCATTTGCAAAGTAGCCTGACGAAAATGTTTGATGAAAGTACGAACGCTCTCTTTCTCCTTCTGCTTTACTTCGATGAGCGAGGACATAGACATATCCATTTCTCCTTCGTAGAATCGTGCGAAGAACAAAGTCTTGAAATCTTCAAAGAAAGTAATACAGTTGTCCGCAAGACTACGATACCACTGATAGGCTACTCCAGACATACAGCCTTTGAACACTCGAGTGAGAAGGGCGTCATTCCCTTGCAACAACAGTGTCATCATGCTAAAGTAGTTCATGTACTGGCTCGGTGACGTCTTTCCCTCAAACAAAGCCATAGCCTGTGGTTTGTATTTTTGAGGGAAAGGGATCTCATCCCAGATAGCTGGGTAAGGCTGGTTGATTCCCAATTTTTTGAGCTGATCCTTATGCTTCAAGGCATCAAATTGGGCTTTCAATTCCTGCACTGCCTGCATCGGGTCTTCAGCTGGTAAAGGGACCGTAAAGTGGTGAGAGATCGGTTGTATCGTAACTCCAACAGGAGGCAATACATTCTCCGAGTTAGGAAGTTGAGGAGCTGCTAACTCTTGATTTAGAACAGGCTCCTGGTTCGCATTGGATGGTGGTAGGTCCACCCCCACACATATTTGAGTCGAAGGAACTGGTCCTGGAGCTATAGCAGCTGTATATTGAGTCAGCATCATCTGGTGCATATTCTCCATCATGGAATGCATCTCTTTCAGTGATGTCTCCAATACAGCGATGCGTTGCTCAGTACTTCCTGGTGGGGAAGCCTCTTCGCGTTCATCTTCAATGGCATATACTCCCATTTCTCTGGATGCTATGGAAGAATCAGTATAGAGCTCTGTAGGGATTGAATACATACTTTCAACATCCGATTCGAGAAATTGGCGACCCCCAGTGTCGAAATCAAAAGAATATGATGTCGGTTGTCGTGACCTCGAACGGGTGTTTCGGAATACACTAGCTTCAATATTCTCAAGGAGTCTGTTGAATCTCCTTTGGCTTGGAGTTCTAGAGGGATGACGTCTTGAATTTGACCTTTCTTTTGGAATGTGTGAAGCCATGTTCACTTATGCGAATGTAGGCTTTTCTTCCTGTAAAGACAGAGAGTTGTTCAACTGGTCAAAAACTGACAGTTTTGCCTTAGAACAACAATAATTAACTACAACTTTATGACTATTACAACAATGCTCCTTAGGAGGTGTAATAGACATGTTTGAAGATCCCCTATCTTTGCACTTCTGGATCAGGAGTTTACGCAAGTCAGAAGGATTAACAGAAGAAGAAGAAGGCTTATTCTGCCTTTTTACATCAGTTGGAGTGCGGATATTGGGAATCATAAGTCTCTTCCTTCCATATGAATACAGCACTTCAGCCATGTGAGTAGCACATGATCCATGAGGAGCATATCTATCTACAAACTGGGCCTTTTTTACGCTGAAGGGCTTGTCCTGGCATAATCTAGAACTTTGCACAGGTTGGCGTAAAAGTGAGGAAGTCCTCAATCGGCCGTCGGTATTCCGCGTAATCTGAAGAGCGGGCAGATTCTTCTCTTGATGGCATAAAGGCCGAGAGGTCGGAAAATCCGCCACTTGTTTTCCTTTGCGGTAATTGCTAGGACCATCTGCCTCTTCACAGAGGGGAGATGTATTTTTATGCGCGGAGCGCATTTGGAATTTCTGAGTTGGCACTGAGGCATTATCAAAAATTTTGTCTGCCACGTCACAGACGGGAGACTAAATTTTACGCGCGGGGCGCGGAGTAGACTTCTGGATTGGCACTAAGGCATTGCCAGAAGTTTTGTCTGCCACGTCACAGACGGGAGACTGAATTTTATGCGCGGGGCGCGATGTTGACTTCTGGATTGGCACTAAGGCATTGCCAGAAGTTTCGTCTGCCATGTCACAGACGGGAGATTGAATTTTACGTGCGGGGTACGGAGGTTGCGGTGCTACAACCTTGTTGGTCGGAGTGAGAGAATCCGCAGGAAGGGTAAAGGATGTCCGGGGCATCCATACTTTACGCAATTTCCTGCTGTCTTGGACAGAGAGCTTTGGAGAGCTACCCCCTGCTCGAAGCATGTCTTCGTAAGCTGATTGGTCGAATTGGATGACCAAGGTCTTTTTCGTTGATTCCACGGATACAATATCGTGTTGATCAATAGCTTTCTCGTCAGATGAGAAAGTAGTCCCCAGCAGAGTCGCCATCTTGTATTTGATAATAAACGAAAGAAATTAAAACTAGGTTTATGCGAAACCCTTTCTTTGGTTTACAAACAAGAACAAGAAGTAAAATTAATCCTATACGAGGATGTTAAGTACAAAAATTTGATTATGGGGAAATATTGCTATAGGAGTCTGATCTGCGGTCGATCACTTTGTCCCTTGGACCACACGATGACGAAGAAGTGCTGTAGAAGACGAAAAATAAGCTTCAAAGGCTGCAGGAGGGATTGAACTCTCGTTGCTAAAGCTCTCTATAGGTACTTTCTTGACCTTGACCTCTGCATGTGACTCCTGAATTCTCTTTATCTTGAATTCAATTTTTTCGACCTTGCCTCCACTGGACCTCCGTGGCCGGATATCTCTATTTATAGAGTTCAGCTACAGTCGGCGTAGAAACCGAACAGCGGAGAAAGTTGCACCTTTTACGCGGCGGTTATAATAACTGCCACCCATATATAAATGATCTCCTGAATTGGCGTATGACGCGTGTCCCATTATGAGGTAATGCGTATAACTGCCTATCGAAGATCACGGCATGAAAGCCACTTAGATAACTGCCCCTTGCGTAGAGATGGTTGGCATAAAGGCCAAATAACTGTCTCGTAGGCGTAAAAGCCAAATAGCTGTTCTGATGGCGTAAAACCTGAGTAGCTGTCATGTTGGCGTAGAAGCCGAGTAGGCGTAGAAGCCGAGTAGGCGTAGAAGCCTGATGCTGCATGGATAGGTAGCCAGCGTAAGGACAGCTGATTATCCTTCCTTGACTGAGGTTTTGAGCGTATTCTGTGCCAAATAGCCTTATCACGCACCTTTGCAAATATAGCCTGAGTTGGCATATTCCGAGGAGATAGCATACGGCATACTCCTATATTTGAAAATAGCCAGGTCGGCGTATTTCAAGGAGATAGCCTACAACATGCTCCGATAGCTGAAAATAGCCTGATGGCATAATATGCGGGGATGGTGATGTGGACGTATTAGCCCTAATTATGGCTCACCCAGTCCTTAAAAGTAGAACCAAATCTCGTGCATTAAATGCAGAGATCTGCCCCCATCACACGCATTAACTGCAGAGACGTGCCTCGAGTTCTATATGAAGAGCAGCTTTTGACGTGGCGGTTCATTTTGTCTCTTCCTAAGCGTAAAAGCTCATGTCTTCCTGTGTAAAATAGGCAGCGTATTCCTTGAATGCGTAAACAATGTCTTATATCAAGGGTTATGTCACTGGACGACAGTCTGGGACTCTGTGCCGAATCATCATTATAGCCGTCTTCTCGATTGCTGTGTAGTACTCTTTGTTAGGAGTCAGGTTCACTGCATGATCTGACAGGTTCATTCGAGGAATACGAAGAGTTTCTCGTACAATTTTCCGCTACATTAAAAGCAGACGAGTTTTACGCCAATGTGGCGATGTAGTAACCTTTTTACGCTGAAGCAGTCTGGAAATTCTGTATTGCGCAGGTTGTTTTGGAGCTAAATTTTATGCTGAATAGTGTTGAAGCTCTGTTGTTCGCCAATGGCTCTGAAGTCATGTCTTAGTCTCCCAGTGCTGGAGCTATGTTTTACGCGGCTTCCTGCATGTTTGAGGGTTTTACGCGTATAATTTCTCAGCGTATTTTTCATGCTTCTACATCTTAGTCTTTTCTGGTATAACTCTAATAGCCTTAAAAGGCTTGCAGAACTCAATTTTCTTTTCACATAATGGACCACGAAGGAACACTTGACTTCGAAGTGTCCAACATAGTTAGTACCTAAGTATTCAACATGGTAGAACCTAAAAGCCTAGTCACTACTATTCTAGACCTAAATGCCTCAAAATTTTTGTTTCAGAGAAGGGCTCACATGGAACACGTGGACTCTCATACACTTGACACACATACACACACACACACACACACACACACACACACACATTACCCATACCCAAACATAATATCTTGACTAAAATACAAACTCAAATTTTCTTGTTCCTTAACTATGACATTAACTCACACTCACACTCACTAATCTTAACTGCACACATATATACACATAGAACATTATATATAATACTCCCTGGTACATACTATACACACACAATCTTCTTCTAGGTACTTGTCTACCTATAGGACACTCACCCATGCATAACTGATACGCATATGCACACACAATCTTAACTAGAACTTTGCATATTACATATATAATTTAGAGATATATAACTTTATTTTACTTATTTATTTATATATTTTTTTATGTAAATCTATGTAAACACTAAAAATTTAAACTGAACGGATTGGAATAGGTTGGACCTAACCCGAGTTTCGTGTAAGTGTCAGTATTTGTGTGTTCGTGTCTGTGTTTGTGTCAGTTTTGTTTATCCATATCGTGTCTTTGTTTGTGTTTCCTTCATACTAGTCCTAACCCTAGTTTTGTGTCAGTGTTTTTGTGTCTATGTTGTGTCTGTGTTTGTGTGTCTGTGTCATGTCAGTGTGTGTGGGTATGTATGTGTCCTCTCAGTGTGTATGTATGTATGTATGTATGTATGTGTGTCGATCGTGTCAGAGAGAGAGAGAGAGAGAGAGAGAGAGAGAGGGGTTAGGGTTTACCTGTGCCGCCGGAGGGGGTCGCAGGGGAGCACCGTCGAAGCTGGAGGTCGAGGAGGGAGCACCGCCGGAGGGGGTTGAAACCCTAACCCTAACCAAAATAAGAGAGAGAGAGAGAGAGAGAGAGAGAGAGAGAGAGAGGGGTTAGGGTTTACTCGAGTCGTTGATCGGAGGGGGTCGAGGGGGGAGCACGGTCATCGCCGGAGGGGAAGGTCGTAGGAGGCTCGCGTGGGAAAGGGGGGGGAATTTTTGGGGAATATTTTTGGAAGGGGGGAATGAAATTGTTCTGGAAACCTATATGAAAAATGTTAGAGACATTTTGAACATACGTCGCTAAACGTCGCTGAGGTTGTAATATTTAGCAACGTATGTAATATTACGTCGCTAAACGTCGCTACAATAAAAATAATAGCGATATTTTATGACATTTAGCGACATGGGCTTCCGTAATATTATTGATAGTCGCTATGCGTCGCTGACAGTCGCTAATAGCGATGTCATGCGACAATATTTTATGATGTTGCTAAATTCATAAAATATAGCGACGTTAGAAAAAGACGTCACTAAAACCTCGCTATTTTTTATATTTTGGTAGTGTTGGGTAACATCCATCATGGAGGACATCGTCATGTCGCTTCCTCCGTCATATAATCTTTTGAGAAAAAGACTCTTGGGTCATGTAACGACGAGATGCAGTTATCTTGTAGGCTACAAAATTAGTCGAATGCTACCCCGGACAACGCCCCCCACAAAGAGCTTGGTGAGGAGTGCATCACTGCGAGGTTAGTACGCTGTTGCAGTCTCAAATAACTCATCTATTGATGGAAGAAAGTCTTTCCGTCGAATGGGTTCAAATTAAAGGGCTTGTACTTGGGCGGGTACAACGCATCTCTCCACTCGCGGGGGTATGGTTGTCGTATCCCGAGATCACGCAGTGAGTTCTGGCTGCCCATGAATCTAAACAAGCCCAAAGTTCTTGGACTTCCCTCATTGCTTCTCGGGCTTCGTCTCCGGCGGAAGGGGCAGATGAGCCGGACAGAGGGTGATTACCCCCTATGGGCGGAACGGTTGCGTCGGAGTCCGCGTTGGTCTCAGGGTCCAAGCTTGCTTGTCCAAAAGCCCTTACTGGTTAGGAAGCCATGTTTGCTTTAATTTCTAGCATCGCCTGCGTCAGGGCTTGCATTGTTGAACATACCGTCTTCTTTATGGCCTCAAGCGCCTAGAGGTATTATCGGTTGCTGGGGCCTTCGTGGTCGTCCTCTGCCATGTATAAAGTCCCCACATAGGGAGAGATGGACGGGGCAATAGACCCTGCACTTTTCGTCTCAGATTCTTGCCGGGAGTAGTCATCAGGTAGCATCGCCTCCTTCTCAGATTCATATAGAATACTACCCCCTTTGTAGGAGGCTACGTCATTTTGATGAGGGTGGTGACCCAGGGACATCGGAGTATGTTCCTTGGGAATCACCGCCTTCTCGGAACACCGGGTTGATATATAGGTCCGGGGGATCACTACCCCCAGCTTGTGCAACCCCCATGGGTCCTGAAGAAGAACTACCCCCAGCGTTTGAAAGCTTTTTCTTCGAACGGGTACCTTAGAAAATACCTTCAGGTCCCGCTGCTGGTCCTCCTAGTAGTCGCCTTCTCAATGCCTTGGTTGAGGGTGACGGACTGGAGGTGCTGGGCTTCCCTTCTCGCACGGTGGAAGGGTACTTCCAAGTAGAGTAAAATGAGGCGAATGGTAGCTCCTCCTCCTTTGGTGTTTGCACCTGATTTTTGGGTTGTCGCCGGCTAAGTACCTTTAGATACAGTCGTTGGAATGCCGACTGTTTGTTTATTGGTACTGCTACTATATTGCAACATCAATTAATGATAATTTTGGCACAATGATGTCCTGGGGAGGATACTCCACGTGCCGTTGTTGTCTGCCTCGTCTAGCACTTGTGATTGATTATGTCGTACAAGTCAGGCGATGGATGATTCACCTTTGCACCATTTCCGTGAGCACGGGTAGACCGAGCGCACGGGTTTATGGGTGTGTCATACCCCAGACCCAAATATGGGAAACTAAGCCACGTGGTAATGGCCAGCGGGTACCCTCCGATGGGCTTCACAATCTAATGGACCTGTTGGAGTGCTCATAAGCTGTAAAGTACAATGATATAACCAACCCATTATAAGATAACTAATCTCATCCACAGATATAGAAATAAAATACATAGAGAAAATAAGTCTACTAATGTACAGAAAGGAAATAAGTCTAGAAATATATCATAATACAACCGAAAAGAGTCACGCGGGGACAAACCCTCTAATACAAGTACTGAATGAAAGGAAGTAAAATAAGATAACTATAACCGATATCAGCTAATTAGATAATGATATCGGATCCAAGGTGAAGTCGCTACCAGAGATCAGGTGAAGTCCTTGGGAAGAATCTCGTCCTCTGCTGCTAGTCCTGCTCCTGGATATACTCCCGGTCTGTACTCCTCCGGGTAATCCTCCTCGCCTATGCCTGGAAGGAAACCATGTCCTCAGAGGGACGTAACAAGGTACAAAATAACATGCCAAAGTAAAACATAGATGAGACATATGATACGCCGGGTGGTAATCTAGAGCAACTGCCTAAGTGAGACATAACCTGAAGACAATGTTCGACACGTGGGATGTCCAAATATAAATCCATAGCTCCGGGAACAAAATCTCCCGGTAAATAAAGTCATAGGTCCGTAACTCCAGTCACAGATATATCGGGTAATATATATCTGGTAATATAAAGTGTGCATAGTAGCCCAAGCATCTAGTAACTGTTCTCCCCTTCCAATGCGGTCAAACGAGACACATCTATAGCTCGATGGGCCTGAACCTCTATTTATACAATATGGTCATGCGAAAGTAACTAAAACCAATCACGATCCTATACTCATCACAGGTTCCGATCACGGTGACACTATCAGGATATAGGAAGTCTGGCAAGATGACAGTGTCTGAATGTGTCCTAAGGTTCCGATGTAGCCAAGTAGGTACATCTATGGTATCGAGAAAAATATCTAATAATCGATACTAGACGTTACCGACGAACATGACGACCAGACACTAAGTGATTATTTTGGTCCAAGGCGTACTCAATGTACAGATAAAATAATAAAAACATATCTGGTACTGAAATCCAATATGGCAAGGTACACTTGCCCGGATCCAAAAGTTGAAGATGTGGCCCTGGTCCAACGTCCAAGTCTGAGAAGCTCAAAGAACCTAGAGAATAGACCTATAGCTAAATTAGAAATTACTTGATTAAAATGGGTGGTTTACTTACTGGTGTTGTATAATAAATAATAAAAAGTTTTTCTTACAAACGTGTCTAGGTTCATGACAAAATAAAGTTGGGTTGACTGTGAATATATGTAGCTGTCTTGCAATACATCATTATAATGGATATAAGTCCAACCTATCAATTAAAACTTCCTGGGTCTAAAATGTCCTTTCATCCATCTAGCAGGTACAGTTCTTGGGGACTGATGACATACAAAAACTTGCCAAACCTGCCCCCCATCTATTTCTGTTGTTACTACATTCCCCCTTTCTAGTTATGTGGCCTCCGCAAGTAGTTATATATAGCACTCCAACTGTACCTTGATTTATTTATTTCTTTCTCCTAAAAAGTATAGATGATAATAAAAGAAGTTTATGAGGAGAATGGTTTCCTCAGTATGTATTTCCATTTCTCCCGTAAATAATACTATAGGAAGGCTCATCGGGTAATTTACTTATATGCATCAAAAATCAAAACTCTTCCAAGAGCACATTTGAAAAAGGTGTTTCCTTCAAATCCTCAAGTGTTACCAACAACCTTACCATGCTAATTGTTTACTCTCACCAACAAAGTTATGATCATATAAAATTCAGACTACTAGAGCCTCTTCCACTTCCTTTCTTTCTAATGAATGTACCGTGCATCTTAGTAAAAAAACAACAAAAGGAAAATTTTAACTATTTATATCATACAATCATCTTAGCCATACTAACATAAATTTATGTAAGTGTCTATATTCTTTTATATTAAGTGTGGTGTCCTAGTGTACAGTTCCAACAAAAATAGGGATGGATAGTATGACCTCAAAGGGAAATAGTGAATGGTACACCTAGCCTTTAATATTGCTACACATATCATAACAAAACGTACACCATTCCAAGTACTGGCAATGCATTTCCTTATATATTACTCCCCTTAATTTTATTATTAGATAACACACTGTTCCTTCCTTAAGCCATCCCTTTACATGTTCAGTATTCAAATGTTATCCCGGAATCCATTGAACATCCATCACACACCACCCATAATATTACCGACTTGTGTAGCCCAGTCCCAAAATATGTAGGACTAGGAATACGTAAGTATGCCAGTCGTATGTATATGCCAACTCCAATATATGGAAACCATACGCTGTATTATGAACAATAATTCACAAGTGGTATATAATTATCACAAGTCACAGGGAATAACTAAATCTCATCCACATAAATCATAAAGAAATAAATGATCATATATGTCAATAAACCAAATATGAACTAGTCGAGAAGAACTGATAGTTGGAAGGAGACAAATCCACTACCAAATAGAATATAAGAGAAACAAAATAAGTACATCATCATATGAATAATGAGACTCGAAAAGAAGACCTCCTCAAAAGATAATAAAGTAGCAAGTCCTGATCCATGCTCCTACGAATAGTCATGATCATCTATGCCTGGAAAGGGATCAGGTCCTGAGAGGGACGTAATAAGATACATAGAAGCATGCCAATTGAATACAGTAAACATGCATAATAGACAGAAAATATATAAGTATGCTGTACTAGATAATCTATATGAAATTTATAGTGAGGACAACTTTTTGTCGTATGGGCATAGGTAGGCTACTCTATCTAATCTCACAACTCACACACACACGTCCATGAACATCAGAAGCCGTCATATCGCGAGAGTAGCGACCATCGTGACACTAGAAATTGACATACCATGAGGGTAGCGACCAGCGCGACACAACTACCGTAGTGCGTGCTAGTTACTACGATTTACCAGAGTGGATATAGCTCATACGCCTACTGATTGTCCTCCCCTCTCATGATACTATGTGTCAAGTGTGTGTCAACATATATACAGTATAAATTATGACTGAAAAAATACATATATAATAATATATAAAAATATGATAAACATGCAAAGTACTATAAGCAATTTGGCAAGGTATTTTGCCTGCTCTAAAAAAGAATGAAGTCCCAACTCAAGCGTCGTTCGATCTACCCATCACATAATTTAAAAAAATTAGGTTACAAAAGTGGATGAATAGGTTCCACCATTTTAATCTATTTTAATTCTGAATAAAATAACCTAAAATAATATTTTAATCTTATTATAATCTAATTTTATTGTTGAACCCAAATTTTGGTCCAAAGAAAGTCAATTTTACGGATTTGTGATCCGTGACACGCAAATTGAGGCAATCCGTTGACCAAAAAGTAAACCGACTCAAATTCTAGATTTGTGTTTGTAATCCTATAGATTTTAGCGCTACATGAATGCTGGAATTGACGGTTTCATAAAATCATAAGTCGATAAAGAGTTATGTCCACAAGGGCGCACAGATGACAGTTTTCGGTAGTTTTCTATTTATGTCTACGTTGTACGAATTTTAAAGTAGATTAAACTTACATGTTAAATTCTAAAAATATAATTTTATGGAAGTTAATCATGTCAGCTTTTCGAAACTTCAAACGGCTTGTAATTTTGAGTTCAGGATCTCCCGAAATCTCAAAAACACGAAAATATGATGATTTTGGACAACTGACACTTTTAGAATTTTTTGAAAAAGTAGATTCTGAAATTATTAAAATAATTTATATATTCAGAAAACTAACCTTGATATGGTTCTAACAAAAAAAATTGGAGTGCGTTTGGAGTCCGGAGCTAGGAGATAGTGTCTTTTTAAATCGTTATAACTACTAGAAAATGAGGCTGAATTTATGACGAATTTCGACTATTTTTGGACGAAAAAGAGGGGAGTTTGGGGAAAAAAAATGAAAGATGAGTTTATTTCATAAGTCTAATAGGTATTTATAATGGTGGAGACTATTTAATTGAATACGACTAGGATTGACTAATTTGGATATGATTATGATCAGTTTAAATAAGGATATGATATGCATGAAGTTGCTTTCCTAGTAGACTCAGGATTTAAATTAGTTTAAAATATAGTTTAAATTTATCTCAATAATTTATAACTTAAATAGAATTAGATATAATACAAATAATTTATAAATAATCTTATTAATATCTATTAATACTAAATTATCATGTATCTAATATAAAGACTATATATATCCAAATAAATCATAAATAATTCCAAAAATCCAAATAAATTTCTTAAAATTTTAAATAAATTAGAAAAAAAAAATTTAAAAATTTTAACCCTAAATTAAATATTTGGTAGTAACAACATGCAAGTATGGTCTCATAGTAAATCATGAAAGTCCTAAAAATTTACGATTCCTAGGTTTTAATTACCAAAAATTTAAGAAAAATATCCAAAAATCTAAAATAGCCTAAAAATAATTCTAAATAAATATTTATATAAGTAAATATATCAAAAAATTTATTTTCTAATTAACTAAGAGAATATTCTAAAAAATTCAACATCTATAATAAATATAATAATATAAAATACACATAAAATACCTATTTTTGGTGAGGGGGTTTACAGAAGGGAAGAAAGAAAGTAGGGTGAAGGCCTAGAGGTGTCGTGCCCCGATCTCCTGCAGGAATCGACCGTCCCAGCTAGGCGCAAATTACCTTGCCAGCACTCCCCCGGGAAGATTATTTCCATTGGGACGTGATACAATACTAGCCTGGAGTTGCACCCGCGCGAGGAAAATACCGAAACGGCCGTTGATAACTAGTTCGCAGAGTCGTCATAGCTGAAACTTAGATTAAACACAAGTATTGAATCGACTTATTGATATGAAATAAAGATTACAAGCGGCACTAGGACGAGATTATAAGTCGCTCATGCACTCTCTCTACAATGCATATGCCCTTAGACTTACAAATAAATCAAACACTCTCAATGATGATGTTCTCATACATTATGTCTTATATATGTGAGCTCCCGGTCCGTGCTCCACGCTCCAAGATGCCAAGTGCGGTCCGGCGCCTCATTGCTTAAGCGATCTCCGAATCCGTACGAGTTTCCCCTGCACCCTTCATACAATCTGGTTGGGTATCAGTACATTGAATGCACTGGTTGGAAGGCCTCTCGCCCACACTAAAAAACAAGCACGTTCATTAGTTATGTGCACCGACTGATTTTGTTTTCTTTCTAGTTTTTGCCTTAGGATCTGTTACATGGTAATATAATGAAAGTAATATCCGTGTCTGCTCAAGAGTGTCATAATAATGAACAATTGAGTTTGTCTTACCGTTTCTTACCATTCGGCCTTCTCTGTCATATACAGCAATATGAATAATGATCTACTGGATAGCGAAGAACATCTATAAAATCTAAGTGTTATATTTGTGTCTTTGCTTAGTCCTATTCTACTCGAACTATGTTGTATATCGTGCATCCATTCTAAATATATAAAGTGCCATACAAATGTACTCCTTCATGTTACTCCTCTTTTGAATACGGATAGCCGCTATGCAAGCATGTCTTATCTATATGAAGGTCGCTGGCTCTGTTAGCCATATTGGACAAGATCTGGTATAGAACGACTGTCTTCCCAGCTCGGTTGCTAGCCTTACTGGGCATCCCGAACTATCCGATGTGTCGTTACTATCCAGGTCTGTAGCAAGCCTTGCTGGATGTCCCATACTCGTCCTCTAGTACTTCAGCTAGCATATTACCCGAATTACACTGGCATTGTCCTCCCGGGCCAACACGATTCGGATGCCTCAGTAATCGTGTCAATGACTCATCTCTACCTGGTGCGCAACCAGCTGTCCGTGACCATGCAACTACTTTCCCACTTTCAATCCTAGTCGAGAATAACTCGGTTCAATCTTACCAAGTACTACACTCGGATCTTTTTTCTTTGTGTAGCTCCCTAATTTGAGACTGCCTCGGTGATCTGGATATCCTGAGTACTTTCTTTTCTTATATTTTCTTCTCCTGACTTGGAACGACTACTTGATAGTCTTTCTCGTTTATGTATGCAATATGATTATACTATATCCCGTGTCATATTACGTGCGGTGCGATACCTCAGTATGAACTCAAACTACTTTTATGGCATATATATTAGAAACTACTACGTTTTAACTTAATAGTCCCATTACGCAAATAGCAAGTAAGATCTCCATGTTCTATCCAATGATAAGGCGGGGTTATCCCCTTAGCGATGTGCGTTCATCTCTTTTTATTAGCATGCAAAGGTTATCGCTTGAAAACAAGCATGTATCATTCCTTTTTCTAAGTGTGCAGCTAAGTAGAGACAGGTTCATTGGGGCCACCCACCTTAGCGATGAATCGTATCGGTCGAGCGAGACTCCAAGCACGCCTTTGAAAGTCTAAGTCTGAACTCTATTTGAAGGTCCAAGTTTAAATGCCTTTATATCGAATGAGTCATCTCTTTGAGCAAGGCAGGTCGGTTCACTACACCTGTGCCATTTGAATTGACCCTCCAAGTTGAGTGGAGCGGGTCGTTACAAGTGGCGCCTAGGTTTAGTTCTGGGAAGAGATGGAGAATAGAAGATGTTTTATAGAGGGGGAGGGAGGGGAGTTAGGTTTTTGCCCTACGGTTGAACGGTCAGATGGAAGTGAGGGAAGGCTGAGATAGTACGAAGGGTTTGATGGAGAGGGTCTTTGGCATGCTTCCCTGTTATTTCTGCACTCCACAGTGTCATTCTCCAATAAAAGGGAACCAGATCAAATCATCAATGGTAGGTTTGAATCCCCTAATAGGTCGGGTTTGGTTAGGCATAGAAAGCCACTAGTTTACACAAAGTGGCCGCTAGGGAATCTGTGGGCTGATGCACAGTCCCATGTCGGCCCTCATGCTAACACTTGAATATTGAACCCATTTAGTATACTAGGTTCTAGGTTGTTCATGCAGCAATTCCTCATTCTACTTTAGTATTTTAAATTAGCCATGGGGTTTGAGAAAATTTTTTTGTATTAGGTTAAACTATTTTAATAATTTCCAAAACTAAATAGACTATTTATACATTTACTAGTTTAAAATTTTGGAATTTAATAATACTAAATTAAATAGATAAAAATGTGGGGGTTCACATCCTTCCCTACTTAGAAGAATTTTTTCCCCGAAATTAAGGTAAGGGCACAAATAAGAATACGAGAATTGAAATATCAGGGTATTGAAATGCAGTACGTAAGTTCGTCCTTGGTCCTCAAAAAAGTGAGGGAAGCACTTTCGTATGGAGTCCTCACGCTCCCAGGTGGACTCGCCTGGTGAGTGATGCTTCCATGCAACCCGGACAAGTAAGATAGTCTGCCCTCTCAAGACCTTCTCACCGCGGTCAAGGATTCCTACCGACTTCTCCACATATAATAAACTGGGCCCGACTGCAATCTCTGAATGATCAAGCACGTGGCTAGGGTCTGCCATGTACTTTCTTAACTATGATACATAAAATACATCATGCGCACCTTCTAATGATGGAGGCAGTGCAAGACAATAAGCCACTTCGCCAACTCGCTCCAAGATGTCAAAAGGTCCGATGTACCTCGGACTCAGCTTGCCTCTGTCCCAAAATCTGATGGTACCACGAGTAGGCGATATCCTTAAAAATACATGATTGCCTTCCTTAAATTCCAAAGATTGGCAGTGCACATCTTCCTAATACTTCTGCCTGTCCTGTGCTATGCGGTGGTGGCTCTGAATCTACTTCACTTTCTCCACTGTCTGTGTCACCAACTTTGGACCAAGTATCTGACGCACTCCTACGTCACTCTAACATACCGGCAACCTGTACTTCCTACCGTACAGTGTCTCAAATGGTGCCATCTGGATGCTTGCTTGGTAACTATTTTTGTAAAAGAATCCCATAAAGTATAGATAGTCCTCCCAAGATCCTTTAAAGTCGATCATGCATGCTCTCAACATATCCTCTAGTATCTGAATCGTGCACTCTAACTGACCATCAGTCTGTAGATGATATACAACTGAACTTGAGGCGAGTTCCCAGACTCTCCTGTATACTCGTCCAAAAATGAGATATAAACTAGGAATCTTGATCTGATACAATATTGATAGGCACCCCATGCAGTCATACTATCTGCCTTATGTACATGTTCACCAATATCTCTGTGGATTGCCCAAGTCTGAAGGGCAAGAAATTTGTCGACTTGGTGAGTCAGTCCACGATAACCTAGACCGCATCCTTCCCGCCGGGGCTCCTCAGAAATCCCGTGATGAATTCCATCGTAATGTGCTCCCACTTCCACTCGAGAATGGAAAATGACTGTAATAGTCCTGCAGTCCTCTGATGCTAGGCCTTGACCTGCTGACAGACCAAACATCTCGCCACGAATCTTGTAATCTTCCTTTTCATCCTATGCCACCAGTAATATTGTCACAAATCTCGGTACATCTTTGTACCCCCGGGATGAATAGAATAATCGAACTCTGGGCTTCGGTTAACAACTCCTGGCGTGGCTCACTACTTGAAACATATAGTCGATCTACACACCTTAATGTTCCATCCTCATGAATATGAAGTCCCATTTGCAAGCTGGCCTCTATCCTCTCTCGCAGTCTCTAGAATCTCGTATCGGTAGGCAAGGCTACCTTGATCCTTTTGACCAATGTAGACTGAATCCCTAGACTGGTCAATTATCCATCTATGCCTGGCAATACAAATTCTATCCCGATATCCTGAAGATGCTCTAACAACTGGCGTTGAGTCGTCAAGAAGTATGCCATGGGCTTCCTTCTTAAGGAATCTGATACAACATTCGCCTTGCCAGGGTGGTACTGCAACTCGATATCATGGTCCGTCATCAGATCTAGCTAACACCTCTGTCTCTTGTTGAGCTCCTTCTGAGTGTAGACATACTTTAGACTTTTGTGATCTGTGTAAATCTCAACCCGCTCTCCATAAAGGTAGTGCCTCCATAACTTTAGTTCAAATATCACCGCAGCTAGCTCTAGATCATGTTTTGGGTAATTTTTTTCATGAACCCTCAGCTGTCTCAATGCTAAGCTATCACCTTATCGTGCTGCATCAGTACATATCCCAGTTCCCTTCCTGATGCATTATTGTACACTACAAATCCTCCAAATCCATATGGTAATGTCAAGATCGGTGCTGTCGTCAAACGCTTCTTCAAATCATCGAAAGCCGTCTGACACTCCTCAGTCAAGATAAACTCCTCGTCTTTATGCGTCAACCGCGTCATAGGCACAACGATCCTCAAAAAGTTTTCTACGAACCTCTGATAATATTCTATAAGTCCAAGAAAACTCCTAACCTCTGTAACTGATGTATGGGTAGGCCACGTCTTCACTGTAGAGGTATTCTCTGGGTCAACTGATATTCCATCCCGAGTGATTGTATGACCAAGGAATTTTACCCTATCAAAGTAGAAATCGCACTTGTTGAGCTTGGCATACACACTCTCATGCCTTAGTGTCTCCAACCCGATCCTGACGTGCTCTTCGCGCTCCTCCTATCTCTTGGAATATACCAAGATGTCGTCGATAGATACCACCATGAACTTATCCAAGTACTGATGGAAAACCTTGTTCATCGGGCTCATGAACATAGCTGGCGCGTTGGTTAAACCAAACGGCATGACTAGAAACTCATAGTGCCCATACTTCATCCAAAAATCTATCTTCAAAATGTCCTCCTTTATCACCTTGATCTAATGATATCCGGATCTAAGATCAATCTTCTTGAATACACATGCGCCACTCAGCTGATCAAATAAATTATCGACGCGCGTTAGAGGGTACTTGTTCTTTATTGTTACAGCATTTAGCGCCCGGTAATCGATGCACAAACATACCGTCCCATCCTTCTTTGGCACAAATAAGATTGTATCTCCCCATGGACAAACACTAGCCCGAATGAAACCCTTGTCTAAGATGTCGTCTACTTGGATTTTTAGCTCGACCAACTCTTTTGGTGCTAGTCTATAAACGGGGGAAGTAACTAGCTCAGCTCCTGGAGTCAACCCTATAGTAAAATCTATCTCCCTATCAGGTGGCAGGCCTGAGAGATCCTCTGGAAATATATCCTCAAAATCTGATATAATACGACGGTACACTTTTTACCTTCTGTAATATGTGCTGCAAAGGTAGGTTGGGCACCATGCTCTCAGACTCCCCGAATAAACTCAAACTCAGGGTGATCTAGTGGTATAAAGATAGTGCATCCATGACGACAATCTAGCGTTGCATGGTATTGGCTCAACCAAGCCATGACTAGGAAAATATCACTATCTGGCATAGAGAAGACTAAAAATCAGGCACGCATCTCTTGCCTGCAAACAACTACTAAACAAGATCTACAAGTGTCGCTAACTTGTACTATCCTACCTCCCGTAAGAATTTTCTTAGTCTTCGGAAGGGGTACATTTGCTATTCTATGGGTGACCACGAAACTAGCAGTTATAAAATAGTATGTGGCACTAGAATCAAATACTACTACTACTGGTAATGAAGCTACTAAAATAGTACCTGCGATCACCTCTCCAACAGTCTCTGCCTCCTCAATGGTCATCGCAAAGACCTGGCCATGTCCTTGTGCTGGTGCCCTGGGCTGCTGTCTGGCCTGCTTGAAGAGAGCTGCATGTGGTGCCAAGGGTGGCCACCCCTGAAATCCTCTTGGTGTTGGTGGTCGTATCGCCCCAGCTCCTACGAAGGGCACCCTCGGTCCGGGAAAGGCTGGCCGTGGTGGCTGCTGGTAGGGCCTCGGTGCTGGTAAGTCTGGCCGATGAACCAGCGATACTCCCTCTCGCTGTTCCGAGTAGTCTCGGATATGATGCTGATTGGATCCATATATCAGGTATAACCCTAATCTCCGTCTATAATCCCTCTAATTGTGTCCCCTCTTGCCGTAGTAATGGCAAGTGGGAACCTCCAGTCCATGCAAGGGTGCTGCTCTCTGCTATTGTGGTACCATGGGATACTTCGCAGGTCCTTCTTACGGTGCACTAACTGACGAAGATGATGCATATGAGCATTTCTGGCTGGCCTCCATCTTGTTGATGGGCTCCTGGCATCTAGCTGCCAACAGAACCTCAGAGTATAAGGTGGGGCCTATAGATCCAATAAACCTCTGTGTCTCAAAACTCTGGCCTTCATAAAACTTCTCAGACTTCTTTTCCTCACTCGGGATCAAGTATGGGGCAAAATAGCTCAAGCGGAGAAAATTGGCATTTTACTCCTCCACCGTCGAACTGCCCTATCTGAGGTTTTGGAACCTGTCCCAAAGTTACGCACAAGCAGTAGACAGAATAAACATCTCCTTGAAGAGCCTAGAGAACTCCTCCCAAGTGACCTGATCGGGTCCTAAATGCTCCTCATCTGAAAGCCACCAGTGATGAGCGTTGCCGGTATGCTACATCCTGATAGCGGTCATCCATCTATACCATGGAAGATAGGTGGCCTCTAACTGGTGTTGAATCTTGGAAAGCCATGCATGTACCTCAGTTGGCTCCTCCGTGCCAGTAAATAGAAGTGGTAACATACGACAGAAGTCTATGAAATACCCCATCGTGGGCTGGCGACCTGGGGGTGTCGCCTGCCTCGAAGCTTTCATAAACTCTCTTAATGACTCAGCCTGGTGCTGCTGGGCCTGCTGCTGAGCTTGATGCTGGACCTGCTGTTGGGCCTGCATCACAACTTAGATCATCTGAAACATCTGTGGCCCGTCCATGGGTTGCCCTTGTGGGAAGGGCATGTACGACATCTGTGGGGGAAATAGAGGTGGCGGGGGTAACTGCTCCTCCTCCTGTCCTGTGGCCCGCTGGCCCTCATGCTCTACCTGGTACGGAATCTGGTTCTCACCCAGAGGCACCTCTGGCTGCCCAGATGACTGTCCCTGGGTAACTGGTGTCACAAGCCGCACCCGATGTAGGGGCACGAGTAGTAAACAACGCCCAGCCTACGCCACAGCATCAGCGGTAGAACGCTGTTTGGATAAATTATCTATCTAATAATCAAGACATAACAATGCCACCAATATAATATGAATATACTCAATCACATATCTATAGATGGAATAAAGCACGAATATGATAAAAGAATAAAAGAGTCACAAATACAGCTCACGAGACAATAATATCCAGTGAGTCAAAGAAATACTAATAACAATGCTGGAGACAAATTCAGTACAAAAGATCTAACTACTATGCTACAAGTCCTGGGTCGTCTGTTTCAGTCGGGATGAGACCCTCATAAGCCAAGATCTCTGGCTCTAAGCCAACCACGTCCTGAGGCCAGTAATGAGTGGGGTACCACTCCTCAGTGTCATTTGGAAAAAATATATCCAGTCAGGAAAGGAGCAAAGTATATCTCAAACTATAGTTCTAATAAATGATATAAAGTACATGACAGTCAATAGAGCAAATATACAAGATACAATATACAGGTACAAGAGATATGCAATACTGAAACTAAATACAAGAATAGGCAATATAGAAATAAACAAGAAATACCAATACTAAATGAGTGAGTGCCAGCTTTAACATATGATTGACTTAGGAACTTGCACAAGGATAATGGCCTGGTTAATCATACGTGCGGTGTATGATCAACACTCACAAGGAACAAGATATGCACAAGAAGGGTATGATCACAAATCTATACTAAATACTCCCTGCCCTCGACTGGTATAGGGGATCCAACCATGATATGTTATGACACAAAATTCTCTAGGTAGGTAGCTAGTCTTCCCAAGAATCAATGTCTGCACATGTACAAGAAGAACAAGAAATAAGGCTTGCACAAGATATACCATAAATATCATGGAATAACATCTCATGATGAGATTCGGATGTACCAATCCGTGTAACCATCGTGCCAAGAAATCAAAGATATCTACAATAAATATAAGAGTCATAGAGGATATCATAAATGAGAAACTATCAGAGAATATACTCGTCTACAATCCAGTAAATGGTATCAAAGATGTCCGGTACGGTGCCTCAAAGACCTAAATATGGAATATTATATCAATACAAGATTTTTGGATAAAAATAAGTTAAACTAGTCAACTTCTAGGTCATGAAGCCATTTCTAAGTCAAAACAGTCAAACTAGGTCAAGTCTAGGTCAAACTAGTCAAACTAGCTATTTCTAGGTTGTTTGAGTCCATCTCTAGGATATTGGGTCCATACACTATGTAATTAGGCCATATTAGCTATACTAGGATACTAGAAAATTAATAAGATACATAATATATTCGATATGAAAATATCATAATATGTATATACAAACAATAATATATAATACTCCTAACTAAACTAATGCTAAGTGGATACCTTCGCTTTGAACCAAAAGCGGTATCACACTACCTACACTCCATCTTGATGTGTAAACCCAATACCTTGAGTAAAACCCAATACCTTGACATTACCTTGGTATCACAAGGTAATTCAATATCTATTATATAACTAATACCCAATACCTCACTATACATTAATATGTATTAAACTTATAATACTCCCTTCGGATATTCAATATCCGTACCCAAGATACCTCACTCTCATTACCTTGGTGTATCTCAAGGTAATCTAGAAATACTACTAATCAATGCTAACTAATATTTATCTACATATATATCTCTCACCTATATATTTATAACTTACTAACAACCAATATATATGTAAATAACTAACTAGTTTAATAATATGTATATACATGTAACTAACTAGTTACCTATACAACTCACTGACGAGAGCTATAAGCTCAAGGCTAACCTCCCTTCGAGTTTACATCGTTAAGTTGCTGCTCTTGCTCTTACTACTGCAGTTGCTGCTGCTGTTGCCCTTGCTATTGCAGCTGCAGCTACTATTGCTGCTGCCATTGCATTTACTGCTGCAGCTGTTGTTGTTGCTGCCCTCTTGGTGTTGTTGTTGCATCTCCTTGCTGTTGCAGCAACCCGTCCCCCCTAGTACACACACACACACACACACACACACACACACACACACACACACACACACACACATATCTATACACACATATATATCTATATATATACCTCCATATATATATGTATACCTCATCATATATCTATCTATACATATATACATAACACTAGATATATACATATAAACACCAATCACTATACATACATACATACATACACACACACACACACACACACACACACACACACACACACACACACACACACACACACATATATATATATATATATATATAACATTATAGATATATATACATATAAACACCAATCACCATATATATATATATATATATATATATATATATATATATATATATATATATATATATATATATATATATATATATAACATTATAAATATATATACATATAAAAACCAATCACCATATATATATATATATATATATATATATATATATATATATGTATACACACACACACATACAAACACAATATCACTATAGATATATACACATAACCATACAATTATAACACTCTAACAGTTATAACCAAGTTATATTGAATTAAAATACAAAGAAACAAACACGTGGAGTGCATCGCACCCATATCATACTAAATCTATGATACGTTTGCGATACGACTCAATCACACAACCAATTATATCCCAACGGACACGAACAAGTCTAAAATAATAATAATAAATAATATGAAGAGCTAACTACTCATCTACTTGTCCGTGTCAAAATATGACATGCTCAAACTCCCGTGTCGGAAGAAAACCCTCAAATGGAAGTAAGATGGGAGTTAGGATATGAGATATTTTATAGAGGGGGAGGGAGAAGGGAGTTAGGGTTTTGCCCTACAATTGAACGGTCAGATGGAAGTGAGGGGAGGCTGAGATCGTACGAAGGGTTTGATGGAGATGGTCGTTGGCATGCTTCCCTATTATTTTTGCACTCCATAGTGTCATTCTCCAATGGGAAGGGAACCAGATCAAAGCATCAATGGTTGGTTTGAATCTCCTGATGGGTCGGGTTTGGTTAGGCATAGAAAGCCACTAGTTTACACAAAGTGGGCGCTAGGGAAACTGTGGGTTGATGCAGAGTCCCATGCAGGCCCTCATGCTCATACTTGATTATTGAACCCGTCTAGTATACTAGGGTCTGGGTTATTCATGCAACAATTCCTTATTCTACTTTAGTATTTCTAATAAGCCATGGGGTTTGAGAATTTTTTTGTATTAGGTTAAACTATTTTAACAATTTCTAAAACTACATAAACTATATATATATATTTACTAGTTCAAAATTTTGGAATTTAATGATACTAAAAATAAATCGATAAAAATATGGGGGTTCACAGGCTGTTGCTTTTGCTCCCTGATCTAGGTTTCATACAAGAACTTTCCCCATATCGTCAGTGGAAGACTTTTGAGACGGACACTGCCCATTTACCACTACGGGAGGGATGCACGGGACGGTCTTATATAACTTTCCATTAGGGGCCCGTATAACGGTTAGCTGTGACCACTGACAGACAGCCAAATGGACAGTTGCTTGAGCTTGGCGAGCTCGCATTGTCCGAGACTTCTTCGACTTAGCTCGCGTCGACGCATAGTACAAATAGTCCAATTTTTGATTTTTTTTTCAAAGTGGCGTATGAAAGCACTGCCGGATGAGATTCTGTCAAAGACAGAGCTTCTGAGGGTGTTAGAGACGCACGTGGCTGAGCTGGAAGTTGCGTATTGCTTTCTTCTCTGTATCCTTCATTGTGGTCCCATGTGATATGCATGAACCCCAAAATTCTTGACATCGTATTATATTCCTTTGTCGAAGTTCGGGTGTTGAGAATTCTTTTTTTTAGGCAAGGAGGCCGCATGATGGGGGACAGCCTGAGTGGACGTATGTTGTGCATCTTCAGTATCAGAGAGAGAGAGAGAGAGAGAGAGAGAGAGAGAGATATGGAGTGCATGCTCCACAATTGGGTGAGGTGTAAGCCCCTGATTTTTTCAAAAACACTAAAATTGGGATTTTCACAATTTTCTGGAATTTTCTGGAAATTTTCTGTAATTAAAATCAGGGTTTTGAATTATTACAAAATTTTTAATTGATAATAAATAACATTAAAATATTATGAAAATATTATTTTTGGGTGTAAAATGAAAAATTGGACTTAGGGTAATTTTTCTGGATTTTTCTGGGCCTCAGACCTATTTTTAAATACCTCAAAACCATTTTTATTAATTAATTAATTAATTAAACTAATTATATTTATTATTAATTATTATTATTATTTATTATTTATTTTTATTTTGTTTTTTTATTTTTATTTTTTCGTTTCTGGGCCGGCCCGGCCCAGTGGGCCGAAGCCCAGCCCAGCCCGGTCCCCCGCCCTATCGGGTCGGGTCGGGTCAGCCAACCCGACCCGCCCGCAACCCCCGACCCGGTCACCGCTGCCCTCCCCACGACCTCCGCGTGGCCGCGATTCCCTCCGCCTCCGGCGGCCAGCCATCCCTCGACCTCCCCCTCTTCCGCTCCACCACCAGCCCCCCCGCACCGGCCGCCACGACCTCCAGCCCCTCCGCCTTGCCCGGCGCCACCCTCTCCCTCACTCTCCCTATATAACCTAGCCCCGACGACCACCACGAACCTCGCCGCCACCCACCGCCTAGCGCCGCCGCCGTCCCCTCCTCGCCGTCGACCCGTCAGCGCCTCCTCCTCCCGTCTCCGCCCTCCGGAGCCCCGCCAGCGGCCGTCTTCTCCCTCGACAGCAGCAGCAGCACAGCAGCCAGCCGCAGCCGCCGTGCCGGCCGCCCTGAGCCGTCGCCGCCCCCGTGGAAGCCGCGCCGCCCCTCGGCGAACCGTCCCCCGCCCTCGCCGACGCCTCTCCGGCCGCCCTCCGCCGTGTGCCGCCGGAAATCCGACGGAACCCTAACCCTAGCCCTAATTCCCTTCGCGTGTCCGACACGAGTCGGACACGGTTCGACCCTGTTTTCGGGTCCCCTTCAGGTACGTGTAACTTTCGCCTCGTAGCTCTGTTTCCAATTCCGCAAATTGCGTTGTGAAGCCTGTATGACCCTCTCGGTGTCCGGATAAACTGTTCGGGACATCGCGTCCTGTGGTGATCGCACACCGCGATCCAAAAACAGGAAAAACCAGACCCTGTTTCACCCCCGGAACTGAGTACGCCCCGCCAAACGGGATGACTTGGTCGCGTGCGGTCTTCACAGATACGTACGCACCGTCGATACGGACGTGTGAGACTTCGCGGAAGCTGATTCGGGTGTGCGTGCACACCGGAATCAACGCGTATCCGCGGACATCGCCCCGTATCCGCTTTTTCTGCAATTCGACCTAACTTTGTGTACACACGTCGGATCGAGACGAAACTTGCGCCATCGGACTCGTAGCGATACGCTGGTCCTGTGGGTCAAGTTTGGTTCGATTCTGAGAACGTTGACGAAATCGCGTGTCGTGGGCCCCACAGGCCCCGCTCGACGGGCGATTTTGTGTTTGGCTCATCGGAATCCAAATCTGGAAGTTCCGTTGGGTTCGTATCAGCGTTCCTGACCTGTTGACACTAAGTTTGGTGAATTTGGAGACCTTTGATCCGGACACGTTTTTCGGTGCAAAGCGGGCCCACCGGCGGACCCCGTTTTGGCCCGAAATTGCCGTTTTTGCCCTTGTCTCCAAATTGGACCCAAGGACAGGCGTTTCTAGCTATTTGACATCTTCTGAGAGTGATGGTAATGTCTATTTCAGCTTTTGGACTCATCTCTGGACTTTTCCCCAAGAACTAATTTAATCAGATCCAAACAACAGGCAAGTACCTGCACTTCAAGTTAACCTTTATATACTGTGATAATTAATCCCCTGCTATACATGTACCCTTGATGTTTACACCTAGTGTTAGAAATGTTGAATTTCATGTCTTGAATATTGGTAGTTCCTGTCTTGTTTTTTCATGTCGGGTGGGAGAATACCTAGAAGGCATGTAGTTTACCCTTTCCCCTGGATTGTCTAATAGCTGTTGGTACACGACTGTCCATCAGCCGGATCTCGATTGTATTGTCTAATAGCCGTTTATGACGGCCGGATTAGCCTTATAAACCCCTACATGCCAACTAAGTATTCTAAAAACAAACACAAGTTCACACAGATAGTTCTGGTCATGTTATATTTCTTGCTGGCTATTGTAGTTCATTTCCTGTTCCATTTAATTCTGTTTCTCATATTCCTGTTTACAGCTAACTCTGAGATAATAATGTTCTGCTAATGCTGTTTCTCAACATGATATCCAATATTTAATTGTCATAAAATATTTAGTTTAATCTTGTCGTGCACTGTGTACTTTGCTCCTTTCCTGACTGGATCTGTTGTTTAGGCGATGATGAGAACCTTGCCCCCACCTATTATGGCCCCTATGAGGCAGCAGGTGATACAGTTGCAGAGCCAGTTCCCGCACAGGAAGCTACTCCTGCTGAGTAGTTAGCAGTAGTTATCTTAGTTTTGCTCTTTATCTTATTTAATCGGGTTTGTCCCCGATTTCATTTTGGAATTCCTGTACTAAACATTTGAATTTGTTGTCACATTTAATTCAGTTGCAATCTTAAGTTTCATTTCTCATTATTATCTTGCCTATGTTATTTGTGAATGAGCTAGTTAGTAAATCTGGATTTGACCTAGACAGCGTACTACCGCCGATTCTGCGGCGTAGGCTGGACGTACCCACGCACTCGTGCCCGAATTTCCGGGTGCGGGTCATGACATGAGGCACAACGACCTTTTCTACCCTCGTCCTGCGGGTCTTATTAGGCTCTTCTATCCGTAACGAAGGACTAGCGCTTCCCTTCGAGGGCATCTCCTCGAAAGCCTGCTGGTCGAAGCGGACCACCAACATTCTTTGAGTTTATCCGAGCTTGGTTGCATTAGATTGCATCACAAATTTCTCATCAGAGGAGAAAGAAGACCCCAGCAGAGTCGCCATCTTATTCGCCATTAAATGAGTTCTTGTAAACTTTGTATTTAAGGAACGAAAAAGAGTATAAAAAATCCTAAGCAGGATTATCTAAGTACAATATTTTGAGCTGGGGTGTGACAATGGATATTGATAAGTGCATCGACTTTTTCGCTCCGTTGACGATCCGATGCTGGGTGAAGAAGCTTATATTCTCTCTTTGCTCGTCTCTGTATATTCTATCTCTGTGTTGGCGAACCCTGTGTGTCCGTCCCCCTTAATTGGGTAGGCCACCCGGGTATATATAGTCATCCTTGGGCGCGTATATGTTGGGCCGCATGGATGCTAGAGGGTGTCACATATGCCTCCTTAACAGGGTGCAGCTGTAATTGTGAGCGGACCAGGCTGTCACGTGGGCGCTTGTTAGAATTTTTTATTGCTGAGGATCTGGGTGGTTCTCGTCCTTTGTAGGCTTGACTTGGTCAGCTTGACACTTGGTCCGCACTTGGTTGGATAGAATCACTCATGTCGTAACATTAAGATTTGGTCTTCATGGAGTTTGAAATATATGAGGTCAGAGATGCATGGGACGCATAGAGTGTGGGACGCATGGGGCCAGAGACGCTTGTGACATATGGAGTCTAAGATGCATGGGGCAAGAGACGCATATAACACATGAATTCTGGGACGCATGGGGCCAGAGACACCTTGAACGCTTGGAGTCTGGGACGCATGGGGCTAGAGTCGCATAGAATGCGTAGAGTCTGGGACGCATGGGCCAGAGACGCATGGAACGCATAGAGTCTGGGATGCATGTGGACAGAGACGCATGGAACACATGTAGTCTGGGATGCATGCGGTCCTTGTTGTGCTGTACACGTGGTGCTACACTTCCACCGAGAGTGAAGTTTTATGCTGACGTGAGACTTCTGCCGTTTAGCATGTTCAATTCTTTTGAGGCATTCCAAAAATCCTTTTTGTCAAGATTTTGTGTCAGAGACGATCCCGTTGCTAGGATGCCACGTCAAGTTCATCTGTTGCCAAAGTTGTTTTGGCTGATTGGGACGCATGGATGTCGCCTTATTGGGTCGCCAGGTGATTCTACGGTCCAATATTTCTGAGCTTTACTTTGGGGAACATGTTTGTTGGATATATGTATGCACCTTTTCTGAGCTTTAGTGTGTTCACGCCTCAATTTTGCCAACTCATTAAAGCCACGTTTCCTTGCTCAATTTTTGCCAACTCGGTTGGCGAAAATATGTTATCCCGATTTAAAAATATATTATGCTGCTTTTTCGCTATCCCAAATGGCAAAATCTTTTGTAACCTAATTTTTTTATAATAGTTTCTTTTTTGGTAATTTATTTAAAAATATTTTTGGTACAGTAAATTTTTTGATTCTATAATGAAGTGTGTATTCGATATAAAGCTCTCATTTGTATTGAATTGTGCACATGAGGTGTCATAGCCCATATAGTTTAGATGGTGGGGTATTTTCCTAGAGGACAAGTATCAAGACGTTATGAAAACAATTTTATTTTTTGTCACTCATTCTTTAGGATTTTTCTAGGAGAAATTGTTATGTTCGTACAAGATGGATTTGCACAAATATTTGGATCTTTAGTGGGACTAGATACCTATACCCGAAAGGACGACGTAATACCGTTAACATAGGCCAAAATGGCAGAAAATGATCGACATATATTTAAGGTGCATGACTAACGATTGTTCTACAAGTGTTGTACCATATACACCCCTTATTTTAAAGACATTGACTGTGGGTAAGAACTGTAAATAATATTCTTTGTGTTATATGCATGTTGTCCCTTCTTTTTATAATACCGTGACTTGGAAGGAAAGAATAGACGTTACATACTAATACAAAGAACTTAGAAAGATTAGAAAGGTCACATAAATTAATTGCTTCACATGTATACATGTATTCGATTTTGGTGAGATTGATTTTATCACTCAACAATGCATGCATTTCCAAAATGTACTGACCCTCTCCCTTATGAGTTCAGGCATTTTAAAGGCTCCGGGATAGTAAGCCTCTTGCGAGCTCATCGCTTGATTAGATTTTAAAGGTGTTATTTATTTTTAATAAATGAAATTATATATGGAAACTTGTCATTTTATATTTATGGAGATTGTAGTCCGATTTAAAATTTTAGGTTATTTTGGAAAGAACCTCAATTTCTTTGCAATAAAATTATCATTTGTTTTCCTAAGCTTGGATTCAATGTTATTTTTATTTCCGCTGCAAATATTTCGTTGAAATATTATTGGAGTCTCTAACATAATAGCCTTGTATGAGTTCCACATAGACTTGTACGATATCACATTACGTAGATTATCAATTATTGTAATCAGAACGTGATACTAGTGACTCCCTTAACTACTATTTTATTATTCCTTCTTACTAGAGCATACATTGGTCATATGTTGGACATATCCAAACGATCTACTTTGAGTTCAAGAAGTTAGACCTAACTAACTAATTAGTGCAATGAGAAAAACATATATATCAAATCATTTTCCACTCATCCAGACAATTAGCCAAGAAAGTACTTGTCCCGCTCTCCCTCATGTTCTATTATATTTGAACCAGGTATTTATCCACTACTTGACCCACCTGAGACCTCCGCAATGCTATTCATCTTTCCAAATTGTTCCTCCAAACCACCCCTCCTTATGTGACAACTGACGTGAGATGTTAAATAGTACTATATGGCATCTAACATGACAGATGACATGACAAATTTTAATCCATAAAATTAATTAATTAATTTTTAATGTTAATAATAATAATAATAATAATAATAATAATAATTTAATGTTAATATTAATTTTAAATTTTGTCATGTCAACTGCTACATTAAACGTCATGTCTGCCATATAAGGAGGGATGATTTGGAGGATTGAATAATATTATTCTTTAAAATATTAATAGTTGTCGGTCTATCTTTTTATAGTGATATATTCTAGCAACCGATCATAAGTTGTTTCAGATCACATTTTGTTAATATCACTCTATGTATTTTTTATGTTTATTTCTTTAGGGTGCCATTATTAAATGTCATCTTGCACTGCTCTTTATTTTTCTATCATTTAAATTCCAAAGTTGCCCCTAGATTAGGAGTGCATGATGATATTTTAAAAGTGTTAATAACGACATCCTAGAAAGTCTTTATTGTCACTCCTAAAATGTCCATGTACTCCTTTCTCCGTGTATGCATAAATTAATGACAGATTTAATACAGGGGCGGATTTGGAATTTGAATGATAGAAAATTAAAGAGAAATGCAGGATGATATTTTATGAGTGTTAATAACAATACCTTTTCTTCAATAAGGATTTTATGATATTTGTACAACATAATCATTATTTCCTTGTATGTTCTAAAATCATAAAATTATGTACATAATAAAAATATATAAAAATTACATAGGAACTAATAAAATTCTCAAAAATTATCAAGAGATATAATTCGTCAATAGCAATGTGGTATGAATGCATGCACTCATACCTCCAATATTAATGGTAGTTTGGACACGAGACTGTCATTAATAGTGGAGTTTGGTTGATTTTAAAATTATTTTAAAATGTAGATAATATTCAGACCGCTAATGTTATTGGCAGCTTGGAGGCCAAAATGCCAATATCATTGATAGTTTAGATGCGAACATGTTTAAAGGGGGGGGGGCTTTGGTGTTGATGTTGGTAGTCTGGAAGTAAAAAACGTTAAAAAAAGGGGTTGGTGTTGATGTTGGTGTTCGCCATTAAAGTGAGTTTAAGAAAATTTTGTTCAACAACAAACAAAAAAGTATAATGAAATCCTAGATAGAAAATCTAAGTACAATATTTTTGATCTAGAAAATGTGACGATGGAGATCGAGTACTGTAGTGACTCCTTTACTCTGTTGATAGTCTGACGAGGGAATGGGGATGCCCTCTTCTTTTTTCTCTCTTTTTAGCTTATGTGCATGTACGTAGCTCGCCTGGGGGTATGGTCTCTGAAGCAGAAAATCCTTCCCTTTGGAACAACCAAGTTTCTCCTATTTATAGCCATAATACTGATGGGCTATATGTGCCGCATATGCTTCTGTTTGGTGGCTGCAGGGGGCTCCTTCAATAGAATACGGTTGCAACTGTAGCTATATACTATGGGCAGTCTACCACGCGACTTCAGTTGGGATATGCTGTTTGATAAGATCTCGGGGTTAATTTCAACTCCCTCATATGCGTGACTCTGTCAGCTGGACACGAAATTAGCACTAACTGTATGAAGATATTTTCGGTTACAACCGACAGATCTCGCAAAATGAAAGTCGCATAACATCCTGGCCGCATAACATCTTAGCGGCATAGCATCTTCGCCGCATATGTGCTCTCCTTTGGCCTTGGTCTTATGGACACTTTGGCCACATGACGTTGTGGCCGCTTGCAAACTCTCGTCTGGCCTTGGTCGAATGGATACTTTGGCCTTATGATGACGAAGTCGTATAGGGACATAGCCGCATATGAGGGAACACGTGACATGGTATGTCTGATGTAGTCATTAATGTACTTATGTGACTTTTTATCTTTTTATGAGCCATCGCTTCTCTCACGATTCTCGAAACACTGGGTGATGTGTGGTGTGTCAGAACTTATGACAGGCATTAAATCCCGTGTCAGGGGATCTCTTGCGGCCCTTACTTCGTGGTTGTTCAAGCCGCATGAATTCTGCTATACAGCTTTCTCTTTGGCTTAATTTCTTCTGAGTCGAACATGGGGTACATATTTTTTGGGGGCATGGATTTAGATTTTCTATGATTCTATAAGATCCCCTTCAAAGTTTTTAAAATGACAAGTTTGGAATACTTTGAACAAGAAGCATGGTCGAGCACTTTCGGTCGCATGGTTGTTATGCCGCATATGTGCTTCCGTCAGGCTTTCTGATCATTAAATGCTGAAGTTTGGCTCGATCTTGGAGCGGATCCCCTAGGATTCTGCCCCACCTCTTCACTCGAATCCCAAATTGACGACTGTAAGGATAAATCCGCATCGAAAATCTAACCGTCCGACGCTGTCATTAGATGTCAGCAGGGCACGGAAATCAAAGAGTTTGCCATTATCTTTTCAGTGGTCTATAAATATAGGTTTTGAGGGAGGAGAGAGAAATTTTTGCTTTGTTGAGTTATCTTCCCCTTTTATTCTCGTCCTTCTCTCTGCTTTCGGTCGACCATCTATTATGGATCCCAAAGCTTCATCTTCTGCTGTCGTCAAGAAGGTTGCCGACAAGGGGAAGTGCCCTGCGTCCTCGTCTGCGGCCAAGGATGAGGCCCCAACTTTTCACCCAGACATTCAAGTGTCTATCCAAGGTAAGGATTAGAGAAGAAGAAGTATGGATGCATGTATATTTTGTACACGGTCCGCCGCATGGATTAGAATATGTGCAGACTTTTCCATATGACCTTGCCGCATGCTTTACGCATGGATCGTTCTTGGGTCGCATGCGCCGGTCTTGACCCATCTATATGAATGGCATCATATGAATCTCTCTTGGGTGCCTGGATGTCCCAACATGCGTCTGACATGACTCAGCCACATGTATGCGATTACATATGCTAGTTGTCTTTTGGTGCGCATGCTATTTTGGTGGTTCTAACTGTCTTCTTATTCTTGACTTAACCGTAACTTTACCCATGGCTCCGTCAGGGAAGGTGCTCGTTGGTTGTGCTCAGGCTGCATTGGGCATAATACATATAAAATAGTCTTATTTGAAGCCCATCTAGGGGGCGTACCATATAGTGGCACATATCCTGGCCTAGATAAACAAGGGTCAAACTGAGACGAGGCTGATGTTGATAGCGAACCAGAATTCATTTTACTTACTTAGCCAACTGAACTTGGGCCAATTGAGGATAGCAAGAACGTTTCTTATTTGAAGCCCATCTTCCTATTCGGGGATGCTCTTACCATCTAGGACCCCAAGGTGGTAAAGATTAAAGAGAATTGAGACTTCTCTTCTGGCGGGATGAAGATATATACATACCTACGATGGAGCATCATTTGCCTATGTCGGATTCCAATATGGTGTATCTTCCAAGAAAGATGTTGAGCAACCTGACCCTAGACCAAAAGGGAGCCCAGGTCGGTCGTATTCGTCCTAACTCCAAGCTGAAAGGGGAAGTATAGGTTTCCAAGGAATCGTTCTCTTACTCCCTTCATGGGTTATAACCCGACGTCTTTGCGAGTGAGATGGGGCCCAATGTCCATTTCTACGCCGCTGATACCTTTTTGAATCAGCTTTTGGACAAGGGGTCCTATCTGACGGGGAAAATATGCTTGCTCAACTCGATGCATTATTCACTTTCTTGGATTGTTTTGACTCGACAAGCCCTTCCTCGCCGATAAACATATTTAACATGGCAGCGAAAGAGAGTATGACAGAGGAGGCTGAATAAGGACTTACCAGGGCAAGACCTGGGTCCCTCCCATCTTCCTCCATGGTTGGAGAACCTTTTTAAGGGCCTTCAACAGACATGGGTCCTTCTTCTGATGCCTGTCTCCTTGGAGTGTTAGCTGTCGAGGAATATGTGAGGGGGGAAGAAGAAGCTCCGATGGAGGCCGAGCCTCTCTCTCACTCTTCTGCGGGTGGAGGACACCCAGCGGAGCCTCCTGTTGAGGCTAGTGTAGGGGAGGACTATACTGTTGTAAACCTACTTGGTGCGACGACCACTTTGTCACCTACTCGGGCTGACATTGGGCGACATAATATCGCAGCTCCCACAGTTGCTGGGGGTAGAGGCCTTCCCAAGGGATCCATTCCGGGTCTTACTGGCATGAAGGCCAAGCTTGCTAGTTTGCCTGGCGTCGAATCTCTACTTTCGACGGGGTTGTCCCCTTTGTTTCACATGCAACCCATATTATTGCATTGCCTGTAATTCCTTCAATTTTGGCTACATTGACGCCTTCTACGGAAGTTGCGGTTACAGCCACTTCCAAGGTTATCCTTAAAGGATTCTACATATTATTAAAGGAAGGAGTTCAAAATATTCTGGGGTGAGGGACGTCTTTCGTTTGTTCTAAGTACGGTTCCCTGGGCAAGATATAGATTTTGAAGACCCTTCATGGCTCTGAGCAGATGGCTGACCTGTTGCTTCAGAAATTAACTGAAGTAGAACAACGCTTGAACGAGTTGTAGTATGTGCAATAGGTTGATGTCACTGCTATAGTGGCCACACAATATGAAAGCCTTCCGGGCTTCATAGAACAAGTGAAGGCTGCCTATGGGAAAAGCAAGGTGGGTCTTGTGCAAGAAATCAAGAAGCTGGAACTCTAACTTATCGAGTTGGACATTAGCGAGGCGGCTTGCCTTGCTCGGGAAGATGGATTTGCCCACAACATTGCTGGGATCCAGAAGCATATTGCATAACTCCAACCAACCTTAAGATCCTGGAGGGCGATGTCCATGAGGCTCGCCAAGAACGGGGGAGGGGGTGGTTATCCGCGCACAATCTAGTACCGTGGCCCAATCTTCTGGTGCCCTGGAAGATACTCTGAAGAGATTAAAAAAGTAGCACCAGGCTTATGCTCACTTTGATAATCTCGCTGCGGTAGATCAAGAAGCCGAAGGTCGGTTCAAAGCTAAGATTAATGCCAGAGTTGCCTGCCTTCGAGGACGAATAGATGAATTGTGTACTAATCAGTAGCATTAGTGGTTTTTTGTTGTTTCTTCTTTCTTTGTTTTTCTTAGATCAGGATATTTTAGTAGTCCCTCAAAGTAGTCTGCTTTTTATTTCCTTTACGCAAAAAAAATAAAAGCTTTTTCTTTTGTTGCAATCATTCGTGTGAACTTTGGGTATCGTACTGGAGGTAATATGGATGTAGTATAATTCTGTAGTTTGTTAAGGACTCCCCACTATGGGACTTTTTGGTGGACCATATTACCTTCTGCACACCTGACTGCATTTAATAAGTTTGAAGCAAAAACCCTATCAGAGGTGATATGGACGTGATATATTTTGTGGACCCATTACTTCTTATGCACTTGATTGCAAGTAATAGATTCGAGACAAGCTCTGCCAGAGGTTATATGGATGTGGCATATTTTATGGACTTAAAACTGCTGGCATAGTTAGAGTTAAGTACGGGTGATAAGTTTAGATGATGACCAATAACAAAGGTAATATGGATGTGATAATTGATAATCAAGTAGGAAGGTTTGCTCAGAGGTAAGAAAGGCATGGCAAACTCTACTGGGGATAACGGTTAGGTACAATCATGGTGTGAAAGAAAAAAGAAATGAGCCAAAGGTAATATGGACATGGCTGTTTTCTTTGGATGGGGAACATGGGAAGCTTATAGTTAAGAAGTAATATGGACGTGAAATATTTGATTTTGTTGAGGACATTGTACTGGGGGATCTTTGGTAAACATATTACTTCTTGCACAATTGAGTGCATGTAGTAAGTTCGAAGCAAAAATCCTATCAGAGGTGATATGGATGTGATAAGTTTTGTGGCCTTAACACTGCTGTCGTACTTAGAGTTAAGTACGTGTGATAAGTTTAGATGACGATCGATATCAGAGGTATTGTGGATGTGACAATAGATAGTCATACAGAGAGGTTTGCTCAGAGATAATTTGGACATGGCAAACCCTACCGGGAAAACTTCTAGGACAGTAGTAGAGAGGTGATGTGGGCGTGAACTAATACCCAAGGGAACTTATTACGAGTGTTTTACCTTAAAGGGTTTATATACCTGAAGGTGGCTCTGCTGGGGAGCTTTTGAGGATCCACTGTCTGTTGCATATTCGGGATTCATGATTACATATAATGGATTTTATCAAAATTTTATGAAAAGACGGTACCTGCTATACGTAGGCACCTGCTAAAAAAATAATATATATCTTGATTGTCCAGCTGATAATAAGGGGAGTACAAAACTAGCTTAGATATACTACTTTTTGAAAACTTATCGTTGATAGGCATCATGAGCAAGTCGCCATTCGGTTTTGAGAGCCGGTAGGCGCCGTTGGAGAACGCATACTCTACAATAAACGAACCCTCCCATTTAGGTTAGAATTTATCGGTCGTTTTGTGGGTCATAATCATCGGTCTTCTAACTGTCAAGACGAGGTCACCCTTTTGGTAAGTCTTCTTCTTGACCCGTTTGTTGAAGGTTCTTAAGAGGCACGTTCGGTACAAATCAATGCACTGTTGATCTAAGAGACGTTTCTCGTTGAGCGCTTCTAACTCATGTATCCGTCGGCAATAATTGTTATCAATGGTTAACTGGTTGGACAAAGCCACTCGGACTGGCAAAATTTGGATCTCGAATGGGAGGACCGCTTTGCTTCCATAAACCAAGGAGAATGGTGTGCTGCCAGTAGGTGTTCAGACCGTTGTGTGGTAGGCCCAAAGATACTTACTTAGCTTCTCATTCTAGTCATGCTTATTGGATGACACGAACTTCTTGATTAGATTTATGATGGTCTTATTGAAAGCTTCTGCCAGACCATTTGCTGCTGGGTTCTAGGTCGTCGAGGGTATATTCTAAATTCAATTTTTGTCACAATACCGGTAAAAGGCATAACTTGCAAACTGTGGACCATTGTCATGGATGATCCTGCATGGCAAGCCGAAGAAGAATATGACGTAAAGCTTGACAAAGCTGATCACATTTGAGGTCTTGACTTCAGCAAGTGGAACAACTTTCGCATATTTGGAGAAGGAGTCGGTGGTTGCCAAGTTGAATCGATGTCTCTTAGAAGAAGGTGGACTAATTGGCCCGATAATGTCCATTCTTCATGCTTCAAATGGCCAAGATACTACCGTTAGGTGTAATAATTCAGAGGGATGGTGGATAAAGTATGCGTGGATTTAGCACGCTTGGCACTTTTTCGCATAGTCAACCACCTCCGCTACCATTGTCAGCCAATAGTAACCCATTCTCCTGAGACGGCCCTGTATCTTGGGTCCGGGTTGATGGGCAACGCAAACCCCATGGTGATCCTCGCGGAGAGCCTGCTTCACTTTTGTATTTGATAGGCATAATAGCAGAAGTCCATCATAGGAACGACGATACAACATTTGGTAGCCGTATCATAATAGAACCGGAGGGAACATCTTCTGATGGAAGTGGCTTCCTTTGGGTTCTTGGAGAAAATTTTATAGAATGCGTAGTCGATAAATGGGAGCCTCCAGTCTTGGATATCTATGTCTACTTCTGCTGTGTAGCTTAGGCACATATAAAAGTTATTTTTTTAGTAGACCAGCTCTTGACCGGCCACTGTAATCAGCTGATGGGTTTTGACCAGGACAGCGAGGGAGGCAGCGAGGCCGGCTAGGATGTCATCCTCGATATTCTGCAGCAGAGGGACACATTTTATGAATAACCCCTCGAAGTTGGAGATTATTCTGAGTGCAACTTGGTGGTGGGGAATCAAGTCTTTGTGCCGGACCTCGTACTCACCCCGGACCTGACTGACTATCATCTTAGAATCGTCGTTGGCCTCCAGGAAGTCTACTCCTAATTGTTTAGCGAGTTAGAGCCTAATGACGAGATTGTTGTACTCTGCCATATTGTTTGAGCATGATATATGAGGGAGTAAGTACGGTTGATGACCAGATAGTATGTAGAAATTAGTACTATCCTGACGCCAGCGATAATATCGCCTTTGGGCCCTATTCTTGAAGCATCTTGGAAAAACATTCGCCAAACAACTTTTATGCTTGTGGTCAAGTTTGAGTTCGTTACTTCATCTGGGATCTCCTCACAGAGCTTCAAGGTTTTCGGTAGAGGTGGGCCACCAGGAAATCTGCAAATGCTTGGCCTTTGACCGCCTTTTGTGGGATAAATACCATGTCGTACGGCGATAACAGTATTGCCCATGTGGCTAGCGAGAGTTGAGCACTCCGGGTTTAGTCATAAGGACCCTGAGTGGATTAACTTACGAGATCACATGGATGGTTTATCCGTCCATGTAATGTCATATATTCTGAATGGCGAGGACCAGAGTGAGGCACTCCTTTTCAATGGGGTTGTATCTGTGCTCTACGCTGACCATCATTTTTTTGAGGTAGTAGATGGCTTGTTCGTGACTTGCATCAATTTTTTGGGATAGCAGAGCTCCGAGGGAGTGATCCATTGACTTCACATATAGCAAGAAGGATCTTCCCATAACGGGGGTACCAATACTAGGGGTTCATGAGATACTCCTTGATGTCGTCGAAGGTGCGCTGACATTCTTCGTTCGAGACAAAGGATAGTCCCTTCTTTATGAGCATTGTGAATGGCCGACAACGTCCATAGATGTTTGATATGAACCTCCTGATGTATGCCAGTCTTCCATGAAGGCCATGAAGTTCTCTTAGGTTCTTCGGCGGGTGTATTTTAAGAATTGCATTAGTTTTGTCGGGGTATACGTGGATACCCTTTAAAGTTATGAAAAAATCTAAAAATTTGCCACTGGAGGCTCCCTAGAAGGATTTTGTAGGATTCATCGTGAGCTGGTATGCACGCATGGGATCGAACACAGTCTTCGAGTCTTAGAGGTGATCATCTTTGGAGTGACTCTTAACAGGGATGTCATCAACGTAACAGTCTACTGTCTTGCACGGATGTTCACGAAAGATGGTTCTCATAGCTTGGTGGTATATAGCACCTGTGTTCTTTAGACTGAAGGGTATGAATGTGTAGTAGTACACTCCTATCGGCGTTCTGAACGATGTATACTTCTCATCGTCAAAAAATATCTTAATTTGATTGTAGCCTGAGAATCCGTCCATGAAGGACATGCGCTCGAAGCCACAAGTGTTATCGATAATTAAGTTTGTGATCGAAAGGGGAAGCTCATCCTTCGGGCATGCCACATTCTGATCACGAAAGTCAACGCATATTCGAAATTTCTCGTTCTTTTTGACGACAGGCGTGATGTTGGCTACCCAATCCATATGTTGTTCCTCGCGGATGAAGCTACTAGCTATCAGTTTGTTGACTTTAGCTTCGATGACATTCATGATATCCGGCAGAAACTGCCGTTGCTGTTGCTTGACCGACTTAGTATTTGGTAATATGTTGAGTTTGTGGACCGCAATTTGGGGGTCCAATCCCGGCATATCTAAGCAACTCCAGGCAAAGATATCGATGTACTCCATGGCGAGCTGTAGTAGGGATTCTTGATCCTCATCAGGCATAATTTTGCTGATGAAGATAGGTTTAGGTGAGGATTCATCGCCCAGATCGATTTGTACGACTTCGTCCTCAGTGAGAGGTTCCCGTTGCTCGAACTACATCTCCTATTATGAGTCTAGGCATTGGGCCAATATTTTTACTTTAAAGAGTTCAGGTGGACCCTCGTCGTTTTTCTCAGGATCCGCTGATACCATGTTGGCAGACAACGTATATATGAGCATCTCCCCGATACTGATATCGGAGTCCCAAGCGAAAGATTCTGTAGAATAAGAGTGTAACTCATCTTCTTTATCCGAGCCTTCGTGTAAACACCCAAATTTTTTTAAGAAATTAAAAATAAATTTTTTGGAATTTTCTGAGATTTTTAACTAATTAAAATAAAGGTTCTTTCAAATTAAATATTTTTAAGTATTAAATTAAATAATAAAATATTATAAAAATAATAGTTTTGGGTGTAAAATAATTAATTAGATATAGTGTAATTTTTCTGGAATTTATTGGACCCCAGAACTATTTTTAAAGACCTAAAAATTAATATTTTAATTAAACCAAAATAAACCGAATTGAACCAACCGGTTTAACCCTGAACCGGACCAACCCTGAACCGACCCAGCCCTAGCGGGTCGGATTCGGATTTGAACCCGTTGACCCGACCCTCTAAAGACCCGACCCATTAACTCATTTGCAGTTACTGTAGCAATTCGAAAACCAACCGTCGCCGGCCGCCTGTTCAATCCCCAACCGCCCCGGTCGATCCGCCTCCCAGCACCTCTCTACCTCCCTACCTGCCGGCCGCCCTTTTCCCTCTCCGCAACGGCCGACCGACCACCTCCCTCTCCTCCTATATAAACCCCCCCAGCCGACCCATCTCCATCCAACCACCACCACGTTCACCACAGCCACCGCCACCCTCTCCACCCGATCTCCGTCGCCCCCGAGCAAAAATCCAGCACCGCCGAGTTCCCCTGCCACCACCAACACCGACGACCTCCGCCGTCGCAATCATCCATAGCAGTCGAGCACCGCCGTAGCCGCGTCGCGCCATCGCGAAAACATATTTTTCAGTCGTCTCCGACACCCTGTTCAGGTAAAAATTTCTCTCTCCTCTCTGCCTCATTTTCTGTTCTGTCGAATCGTACGCGTACCTTGCGTGACCCTCTCGAACCCCGTGTAACTCGTTTGGGATATCGTGTCCTCTGTCGATCGCAAACTGCGACGCAAAATCAGAAAAATAAACCCCCAATTTCTGAAAATCAGAAATTATCCCGAACACCCTAGTTAACGACCGTTTTGCGACCAACCTGTTAAATGTTTCCAAAATTGGCTTGAACAGTAATTTAGACCACTTGACCAAGTTTTAAACCATGTTTTTAGTTTATTTTATTATGCTGTAGTTTGTAATTAATTCGAGGGTAAAAATGACCAAAATATTGGTTATTTAAAAATCCTGGTTTTCTCGGAACTGGGTGTGCCCCACAAAACGAGGTGACTTGGTCGTGTGCGAACTTCAGCGAAAGGTGTGCACTATCAATACGGACGTGTGGGAATTTGCGGAAGTTGATTTGGATGTGCGTTCACACCGGAATCAACGCGTATCCGTCGACAACACCCCGTATCGGTCCTGTTCTGAAACTCATTGTAACTTCGTGTATGCTCGTCGTATTGAAAAAAAACTTATACCATCGGACTCGTAGCAATACGCTGGTCTTGTGACACAAGTTTGGTTCAATTCTGAGTACGTTGACAAAATCCCGTATCGTGGGCCCCACAGCTCCACTTGACGGGCGATTTTGTGATCGGCTTATCGAAATCCAGTTCTGGACATTCCGTTGGATTTGTATCATCGTTCTAGACTTATAGACACTAAGTTTGGCGAATTTGGAGAACATTGTCACTGGCACATTTTTTGGTGCTAAGTGGGCCACATGTGGACCCAGATTTGACCAAAAACTGTCACTTTTTGCCCTGTGTCTAAATTGGACTTATGGACAGGCAATTCTAGTTATTTGATATTTTTTGAGCATGATGGTAATAATTATTTCAGCAACCGGTGGTGTACTTGAAGATCCCTCGAATACCGAAGCAACAGTTGGAAACCAAACCCCAAGCAAGTGTACCTTGCCATACTTGCAGTAATTTGTTTCATATTATTCTCTTGATCTATTCTGAGTTATAACTATTCAACCTAGGACCGTGTGACATTACTTAACGTCCGAATAATATTCGGGTGTCAATACCGTACGCGGAGTGGTGTAACATCATCTAGAGATGGATATTGAAACCCTATACATTCTCGTGCTTGCGTCATCAAGTACGTTATACCACAGGACACCTGACACTGTTCATGAGACAAAATCTTCCTGAGATATTCATGGTGATTCTGTATAGGCTACAGGAATTGTAACATAGACTTTATATCCATAGTTATCATTATGACTTGCTGCATCAGATATGATCTTGCGTGATATGGACATGAGACGTCGTGGACATGAGACGTGTGATTACATTGGGTGGGGAGAGACACACAGGCTACAGGCTAATTTTTTTTATATATATTTATTATTGTGAGACCGTAGACTCTACATCAGAGCTAGGCACATTACGTGATATTACTGCTACAGGCTCCCTGACACAGAGCTTATAGTGGTCTCAGCCTGAGTACTAGTGATGCTCTCACTTATATATCACATAGCTGGTTACATAGTTTACCCTATTGATTCATTTATTATTGCACTGCATTTATTTTGGCTTGAGTTATCTTGTACCTTGCTATGTCCCCTGAGGACCTGGATCCGGATTATGTCCCCAGGTATAGCAGATGAATTCTATCCCGAGCTATACGGGGCAGGAGCCGAAGCAGGAGGAAGAGCAGACACTGGAGCTGAACCGATCCCCGAGGACGAGGTGATGGCCGAGGATTTCTCCTGAGTATCTGTTATCTATACTCAGTATTTGCTATTATTAGACTCTTTCATTTCTGGTCTGTTGAACTATTGTATCAGACTTATTATCGAGTTCATCCCTGATATACTTTATTGAGACTTGATGTTGGTTATATTTTATTATGCTAATTTGTTCGTATTTATCTTCCACGGATGAGATTAGAATATGGCATGTTTAGTAGACCTTTATTGTTGTTTTATAGCTTAAGTACACCTTGATGGGTCCATTAAATTTGGTTTGCCCATTAGAGTGTGCTGCTGGTCATTGCCACGTGTCTAGTCCCTCGGTATTTTTGGGACTGGGGCGTGACATGGTTTTTGTGGTGGCCCATGCAGGTCTACGACTAAATTGTTTCGGTTTTAACTTAGGGACCGAGCAAGCCTACAATAAAGATAGGATAATTTTTAAGATCTCATCCATTTGAATTGAATCATTTTTGATCTCTATATCGGATTCGAATTAATTGCTTGATTTGAATCCTGTTTTGATTCCTCTGTGTGTTCTCATAGTTTATTTTTAATGCAGAGTAATAGATCCGAGAACCAGTGACAAGAATCCCTTAGGTACACCACACGATGCTGTGGTCACCTATGATGATGGAGTGACACCAGAAAATAGAGGACAATCAGCTCAAAGCGATCAAGCTGGCCATCATACTTCAAGGTTCCGGCGTGATGACATCCCACCTCCTTCGCAGTTCACTCCACCGATGCCTATTTTTCTACCAGGGCAAGCCATAGACGGGCAACAGATGTTTCAAATGTTTGATGCCATGATGCAAGCCTAACAGCAGGTTCAACAAGAGGCTCAGCGTCACGAGGCAGAGAATTTGAGGAACAGTCTAGTAATCGCACTGGAGCAGGCGAACCCACCAGCTAGGCGACCATCGACAGGATTTATCACTGATTTCCGTCAGCTGAAGCCCCATACCTTTTCTGGCAAAGAGGGGCCAACTAAAAGTTCACGAGTGGCTCACGAACACACAACACCAGTTGGAAGCAGCTAAACTTTTGAGTGAGCGATGGATGACTTCCGTCAGGATAAAGTTGACGGACAATACGCACCATTGGTGTCTATCTGAAGAGAGGAGGCTCGAACATGACCGAGTCACTTGGGAAGAGTTCTCTAGACTCTTCCAGGAGATGTATATCCCAGCTATTTTTCGATCGAAACTTCGAGACAAATTCAACCGCCTTATTCAAGGCAACATGACGGTGGAAGAATATAATGCGGAGTTCATTCGACTGAGTCGCTTTGCCCCTACTCTAATTCCAACAGAAGAAGAGAAGGCGGAGAAATTCTTCGACGGACTCAGGTTTGAGCTCCAGAGATTGATCGGATCTGTTGCACCTATATCATACACAGACGTCCTTGCTGCAGCACGACGTATTGAGCGCGTCACCAGGAGGGAGTCCAGTATGAAGAGGCCATTCACATCAGCACCATCCAGAGCATTACACGGGGAGTCTGCAAAGCGACCCCAGAGGAGTCTACCTTAAAGATCAGCACCTAGAGCCTTATCCTTTCCTACTTGTCACTATTGTGGCAAGGTAGGCCATATTGAGAGGGAGTGCAGACGTAAGTTCGGACTATGCCTGATTTGCGGATCTAACCACCATCCAGCAAAGGACTGCTCTGAGCGTCGAGAGGGAGCACCAACGGTAGATCGGCCAGCTTTACCAGCACCGAGGCCAGCTTATCCAGCATTGGTAGCACCACAGACGGGAGTTGGAGGAGTCAGACCACCAGCTCCAGGAGGGTATCAGCAGAGACCACCTTTGGCACCACAGGTAGCACTATTCCATCAGGCTCGTCAGCAGAGAGGTCCAGCTCAGGGACGAGGACAGGCATTTGCATTAACTATTGCGGAGGAAGCTATTGCAGGAGAGGTTATAGTAGGTACTATATTACTAGCTTCATTACCTGTTGTAGCTTTATTCGATTCTAGAGCATCGCATTCATTCATAGCTGCTAGCTTCGTAGCCACACATAGAGTAGCTACCGCACCCCTTCCAAAGACTAAGAGAATTCTTACGGGAGGTGGAATTATCCCAGTTAGTGACATATATAGATTTTGTTCAGTAGTAGTCTGTGGAAGAGAGATGCGAGCTCAATTTTTAAGCTTTTCCATGCCGGATTATGATGTTGTACTTGGTATGGACTGGTTAAGTCAGTACCATGCGACCCTAGATTGCCAGCTTGGACGGGTTATATTTAGACCGTCTGGACATCCAGTGTTTGAGTTTCTTTGGGGAGCTATAGAGTAATGTGTTCAGCCTACTCTTAGGGTACTATCTGTAGAAGGGGAGTCAGGTTACCCAAGAGTTATATCAAAGTTTGTAGATGTATTTCCTGATGATCTTCCAGGTTTACCACCTGATCGGAAAATAGAATTCACAATAGACTTGACTCTAGGAGCAGAGCCTATCACTTCATCAGTGTACCGGCTAGCACCTAAGGAGTTGGTGGAATTGAAGGAGCAAGTTGATGATCTTCTGAAGAAGGATTTTATTTGACCCAGTGTTTCACCATGGGGAGCACCCATACTATTTGTGCCGAAGAAGGATGTGACAGTACGCCTGTGTATTAACTACAAGGCACTGAACGCTGTAACCATTAAGAACCGGTATCCCTTGCCACGCATTGACGACTTATTCGATCAGTTTAGTGGTGCTAGGGTATTCTCGAAGATTGACCTTAGATCCGGTTATCACCAGATTAGAGTAAGAAAGGAGGATATACCGAAGACAGCCTTTAGGACCAAGTATAGACACTATGAGTTCTTAGTTATGCCGTTTGGTTTAACCAACGCGCCAGCTGTATTCATGAGTTTGATGAACAGAGTTTTTCATCAGTACTTGGACAAGTTCATAGTGGTGTTTATTGATGACATCTTAGTATATTCTAAGAGCCACGAAGAGCACGATGAGCATCTCAGAATCGTGCTATAGACGCTGAAACAGGAGAAGCTGTATGCCAAACTTAGTAAATATGAGTTTTGTATGGATAAGGTGCCTTTTTGGGGACATATCATCTCAGGAGAAGGACTTTTAGTTGATCCAGAGAAGGTTGATGCAATACAAACTTGGCCTACACCTACATCAGTTGCAGAAGTGAGAACTTTTCTCGGGCTTGCTGGATATTACCGGAGATTCGTTGAAAATTTCTCAAGGATTGTGGAGCCTATGACGCGGTTGACGCGTAAGTACCAGGGTTTTACATGGACGAAAGATTGTCAGAAGGCCTTTGAAGAGTTGAAGAGGCGATTGACAACATCACCGGTCTTGACTCTTCCTTCAGAATCGGAAGGCTTTGTTGTTTATAGTAATGCGTCAGGCAGTGGACTAGGATGTGTTTTGATGCAACATAGCAAAGTTATCGCTTATGCATCGAGACAGCTAAAGGTCCATGAGAAGAACTACCCGACGCACGATCTTGAGCTAGCTGCAGTAAAATTTGCACTGAAGATATGGAGGCACTATCTTTATGGAGAGAAGGTAGAAATCTTTACTGATCACAAAAGTCTGAAGTATGTATATACTCAGAAAGAGCTCAATATGAGACAGAGATGTTGGCTTGAGTTGATGGTCGACTTTGATATAGATCTGCAGTACCATCCGGGACAGGCGAATGTTGTAGCAGATGCACTCAGTAGGAAGCCCATAGCTTATTTCTTGACGATGCAGCCCCAGCTATTAAAGTATCTACAGGAGTTCAAGATAGAGATTATTTTGCCCAGAAAAAGTGGCTTGTTGGCGAATCTTGAAGTTAAGTCATCACTTGTGGAGAGGATTAAGGCGGCATTGCCCATAGATGCTAGATTTTGAAGACTTAAAGAGAAGGCAGAAGCTGGCATGCAGACGGGACTTCGCATCCATAAGGACAGGACATTAAGGTGCGTAAATCGCCTATATGTTTAAAATGGAGAATTTAGACATGAGTTGATGTCTGAAGCATATAGCTCCATGTACTCTATTCATCCGGGAGGAACGAAGATATACCGAGATTTGAGGCAGTATTATTGGTGGCATGGAATGAAGAGGGAGATTGCACAGTTTGTAGCAAAATGTTTGATCTGCCAGCAAGTTAAGGTTGAGCATCAAAGAACTGCTGGTATGTTACAACCGCTTCCCATACCCGAATGGAAATGGGAACATATCACTATAGATTTCGTTACAGGATTTCCAAGAAGCCCCAGTAGAAAAGATGCAGTATGGGTTATCGTGGATCGACTCACTAAATCGGCACATTTTTTGCCATTTAGAGTTGGACAGTCCACGGAAGTACTAGCCGACATGTACATACGACAGATCGTAAGATTACATGGAGTACCAGTTAGTATTGTCTCAGATCGTGACTCAAGATTTATATCCTATTTTTGGCGAAGCATGCAAGAGAGTCTTGGCACCCGACTCAAGTTCAGCACTGCTTACCATCCACAAACAGATGGTCAATCTGAGCGCACGATTCAGATCTTGGAGGATATGTTGCCATTATGTGTGTTAGACTTTGGAGGGTCTTGGAAAGATCATTTGCACTTGGTGGAGTTCTCTTACAATAACAGCTACCAGGCGAGCATCCAGATGGCACCATTCAAGGCTTTGTACGGCAGGAAATGCAGATCACCAATATGTTGGAGTGACGTTGGCGAGCGTTAAATACTGGGTCCAGAGTTGGTGATGCAGACTGTTGAGAAGGTGCAGCAAATTCAAAATCATCTTCGTGCAGCTCAGGACAGACAGAAGCATTGGGCTGATACACACAGACGACCTTTGGAGTTCAAAGAAGGAGAGCACATATTCTTGAGGATCTCACATACTCGAGGTACTATTCGATTTGGGAGCAGAGGCAAGCTAAGCCCAAGGTACATTGGGCCATTTGATATTCTGGAGCGCATTAGTAAGGTGGCGTATCGTCTTGCATTACCTCCATCTTTAGATGGAATGCATAATGTATTCTATGTCTCACAGCTGAAAAGGTACGTGACTGACCCAAGCCACGTAGTCGATCATTCTGAGATTACAGTGGGCCCTAGCTTGAGATATGAAGAGCAGCCAGTTGGGATACTCGACACCAGTGAGAAGATATTGCGAGGTCAGACGATTAGACTGGTTCGAGTAGCTTGGAAACATCATTCTCCCGGCGAATCTACCTGGGAACGAGAGGATATCATATGCCAGCGTTATCCTCACCTATTCGAAGATGCATGTATAACCTAAGCATTTCTTTTAGTTACCATATTTTAAATTTTCGTTAGTAGTTAATTCTTTGATTGCGAGGATGCAATCCTCTTAAGGGGGGTAGATTGTAAATACCTAATTTTTTTTCCGAAATAAAAAATAAATTTTCTGGAATTTTCTGAGATTTTTAACTAATTAAAATAAATGTTCTTCCGAATAAAATATTTTTAAGCATTAAATAAAATATTAAAATATTATAAAAATAATATTTTTGGGTGTAAAATAATTAATTAGACATAGTGTAATTTTTGTAGAATTTATTGGGCCCCAGAACTATTTTTAAAGACCTAAAAGTTAATGTTTTAATTAAACCAAAATAAACCGAATTGAACCAACCGGTTTAACCCTGAACCAGACCAACCCTGAACCGACCCAGCCCTAGCGGGTCGGATTCGGATTTGAACCCGCTGACCCAACCCGCTAAAGACCCGACCCATTAACTCATTGCAGTTACTATAGCAATTCAAAAACCAACCGCCGTCGGCCGCTTGTTCAATCCCCAACCGCCTAGGCCGATCCTCCTCCCCGCACCTCTCCACCTCCCTACAGGCCGGCCGCCCTTCTCCCACCCCGGAACGGCCGACCGACCACCTCCCTCTCCTCTTATATAAAACCCCCCAGCCGACCCATCTCTATCCAACCACCACCACGTTCACCACAGCCACAACCACCCTCTCCACCCAATCTCCACCGCCCCCAAGCAAAAATCCACCGCCGTGGAGTTCCCCTGCCACCGCCAACACCGACGACCTCCGCCGCCGCCATCATCCATAACAGCCGAGCACCGCCGTAGCCGCGTCGCGCCATCGCGAAAATGCATTTCTTAGTCGTCTCCAACACCTGTTCAGGTAAAAATTTCTCTCTTCTCTCTGTCTTATTTTTTTGTTTTGTCGAATCGTGCGCGTACCCTGCGTGACCCTCTCGAACTCCGTATAACTCATTCGGGGTATCGTGTCCTGTGTCGATCGCAAACTCCGACGCAAAATCAGAAAAATAAACTCTCAATTTCTGAAAATCAAAAATTATCCCGAACTCCCCAGTTCACGACCGTTTTGCGACCAACCTGTTAAATTTTTCAAAATTGGCTTGAACAGTAATTTAGACCACTTGGCCAAGTTTTAAATCCTATTTTTAGTTTATTTTATTATGCTGTAGTTTGTAATTAATTCGAGGGTGAAAATGACCAAAATATTGGTTATTTAAAAACCCTAATTTTCTCGGAAGTGCGCCCCACTAAACGAAGTGACTTGGTCGTGTGCAAATATCACCGAAAGGTGCGCACTTTCAATACGGACGTATGAGAATTCACGAAAGTTGATTTGGACGTGCGTGCACACCAGAATCAACGCGTATCCGTCGACAACACCCCGTATCGGCCCTGTTCTGAAACTCGTTGTAACTTCGTGTATGCTCGTCATATTGAAACAAAACTTACGCCATACGACTCATAGCAATACGCTGGTCTTGTGACCCAAGTTTGGTTCAATTCTGAGAACGTTGACAAAATCCCGTATCGTGGGTCCCACGGCTCTACTTGATGGACGATTTTGTGATCGGCTCATCGAAATCAAGTTCTGGACATTTCGTTGGGTTCGTATCATCGTTCTGGACTTGTAGACACTAAGTTTGCCGAATTTGGAGAACATTGTCACTGGCACATTTTTCGGTGCTAAGTGGGCCACATGTGGACCCCGCTTTGACCAGAAGCTGTCACTTTTTGCCCTGTGTCCAAATTGGACTTATGGACAGGCAATTCTAGCTATTTGATATTTTCTGAGCATGATGGTAATGATTATTTCAGTAACCGGAGGAGTACTTGAAGATCCCTCGGATACCGAAGCAACAGTTGGAAACCAAACCCCCGGCAAGTGTACCTTGCCATACCTGCAGTAATTTGTTTCATATTATTCTCTTAATCTATTCTGAGTTATAACTATTCAACCTAGGACCCTGTGACATTACTTAACATTCGAATAATATTTGGGTGTCAACACCGTACGTGGAGTGGTGTAACGTCACCTAGAGATGGATATCGAAATCCTATACATTCTCGTGCTTGCGTCATCAAGTACGTCACCACAGGACACCTGACACTGTTCATGAAACAGAATCTTCCTGAGATATTCATGGTGATTCTGTATAGGCTACAGGAATTGTGACAAAGACTTTATATCCGTAGTTATCATTATGACTTGCTGCATTAGATATGATCTTGCGTGACATGGACATGAGACGTGTGATTACATTGGGTGGAAAGAGACACAGGCTACATGATGATTTTTTTATATATGTATTTATTATTGTGAGGCCGTAGACTCTACATCAGAGCTAGGCACATTACGTGATATTACTGCTACCGCCTCCCCGACACAGAGCTTGTAGTGGTCTCAGCCTGAGTACTAGTGATGCTCTCACTTGCATATCACATAGCTGGTTACATAGTTTACCCTATTGATTCATTTATTATTGTACTGCATTTATCTTAGCTTGAGTTATCTTATACCTTGCTATGTCCCCTGTGGACCTGGTTCTGGATTATGTCCCCAGGTATAGCAGAGGAGTTCTATCCCGAGGTATACGGGGCAGGAGCCGAAGCAGGAGCAGGCGTAGACATTGGAGCTGAACCGATCCCCGAGGACGAGGTGATGGCCGAGAATTTCTCCTGAGTATCTGTTATCTATACTCAGTATTTGCTATTATTAGACTCTTTCATTTCTGGTCTGTTGAACTATTATATCAGACTTATTATCGGATTGTTCCCCAATATACTTTATTGAGACTTGATGTTGGTTATATTTCATTATGCTAATATTGTTCGTATTTATCTTCCATGGATGAGATTAGAATGTGGCATGTTTAGTAGACCTTTATTGTTGTTTTAGAGCTTAAGCACACTTTGATGGGTCCATTAAATTGGGTTTTCCTATTAGAGTGTGCTGGTAGCCATTGCCACGTGTCTAGTCCCTCGGTATTCTGGGATTGGGGCGTAACATAGTTTTTGTGTTGGCCCATGCAGGTCTACGACTAAATTGTTTCGGTTTTAACTTAGGGACCGAGCAAACCTGCAACAAAGATAGGATAAGTTTTAAGATCTCAACTATTTGAATTGAATCGTTTTTGATCTCTATATCGAATTCAAATTAATTTCTTGATTTGCATCCTGTTTTGATTCCTCTGTGCGTTCTCATAGTTTATTTTTAATGCAGAGTAATGGATCCGAGAACCGGTGACAAGAATCCTTTAGGTACACCACACGATGCTGTGGTCACCTATGATGATGGAGTGACACAAAAAAATAGAGGACAATCAGCTCAAAGCGATCAAGCTGGCCAACATACTTCAAGGTTCTGGCGTGATGACATCCCACCTCCGTCGCAGTTCACTCCACCGATGCCTATTTTTCTACCAGGGCAAGCCATGGATGGACAGCAGATATTTCAAATATTTTATGCCATGATGCAAGCCCAACAGCAGGTTGAACAAGAGGCTCAGCGTCACGAGGCGAAGAATTTGAGAAACAGTCTAGTAACCACACTGGAGCAGGCAAACCCACCAACCAGACGACCATCGACGGGATCTATCACTAATTTTCGTCAGTTGAAGCTCCGTACCTTTTCTGGCAAAGAGGGGCCAACTGAAGTTCACGAATGGCTCACGAACACACAACACCAGTTGGAAGCAGCTGAACTTCTGAGTGAGCGATGGATGACTGCCGTCAGGATGCAGTTGACGGACAATGCACACCATTAGTGGCTATCTGAATAGAGGAGGCTCGAAAATGACCGAGTCACTTGGGAAGAGTTCTCTAGACTCTTCTAGGAGATGTATATCCCAGCTATTGCTCGATCGAAACTTTGAGACAAATTCAACCGCCTTATTCAAGGCAATATGACGGTGGAAGAATACAATGCGGAGTTCATTCGACTGAGTCGCTTTGCCCCTACTCTAATTCTAACAAAAGAAGAGAAGGCAGATAAGTTCTTCGACGGACTCAGGTTTGAGCTCCAGAGATTGATCGGATCTGTTGCACCTATATTTATAATGTATAATTACTTACTAAAGTGTTTTAAATTTTTCTAGATTTAATTCTATTAGATATATATTTTCTTAGATTTTTATTTCTATATACATATATATTAAATAGTTAAAAGAAAAGAATAAAATAACAAAAAAGAAAATCCCTTAATAACTAACCCTAACTCTAACCTAACTAATCCTAAACTACCCGCAACAGATGTGAGCACCCTGATTTTTTCAAAGGGTTAGTTCAGTAATTGATAATTATTTTTTATTTTAATATTTAGTCGATAATTTAATTAAACTTTGGAAACTAACCCCCATGGTTTTAAGATCTTGAGTGCAACACTAGTCTTTCCTTCCAACCAACCTAGCATGCTCGACTTAGACGAGTCAAATTAGGCTTCTATCATCACTGTCCGTCACAAATTCGTAATCCCATGATTTTTTTTGGTCGCACAACTTTCGTGACACAATTACGATTTTAACACATCATCCCAACCCATTGCTTCCAACTAAATCCATGCTATGAGCCTAACTGGTCCTATTCTACACATGCCCCTCGAGTTACGTTATTCGAACCCCCTGCATGCTCTCAATATAATATTAAGTAAAAAATAGAATATATGAATTTATTTTATTATTTTAATATTCATTAATATTTAGTAAATATTTTTTTAATTCATATAAATTGGATTATAAATTATTGTTGGAGGAAATATAAATTTTCTAGAATTTTTTCAAGTGCCTAACTATTTTTAAAAAAATTTTGCATTTAATTATTAAATAAATAAGAGAAAATATATAAATAAAAAATAGAAATAAAACCAAACCCAAACCCATTAATCCTAACCCTACCCGTTAACACTAAACCAAAAACCTAAACTTAAAACCTCCCTCTCCCCACGTACAGGAACACCCCCCCCCCCCATATATATATATATATATATATATATATATCATATATATATATATATATACATATATATATATATATACATATATATATATATATATATACAACAAACCCTAACCCACGCCTACACCACTGCCACCACCCACATCGGACCTCGACCATCACTGCAGTACCGCCTGCATTGCCGACCGCCACCGCGCCTCAGCAGCGCTGACCACCGCCGCAGATCCCCTCCCCCCCCCCCCCGCTCGCACACGCACAACCGTGCGGCCCCCCTTCGCCCAGAGCTTTCACCCTCCTCGCTCGTCCGTTTTGTGCCTCGTCTTCGCTGGTATGTTCACAACTCAACCCTCTAGAATTTTCTCCAAGTTGAACGAATTTATACACCCGGGTTTGATCAAAAAATCGACCAAAAGTTGGCCGAAAAATTGCTCAGCAACAGTTCAAAAATTCAGTCCAAGTACCCCTGTTCATGTCCAATTTTCTACCATCTCGTTAATTATTTTTAAAATATAATTAAAATGACTTCTTCACAATATAACCAAGATTTTTACTGTTCTTTTAGTTTTTATTAGTTTTCTTTAATGGTTAAATTATTCTGGTTCCAAAATGACCAAAAATTTATTTTTAAAATACCCAAAATCTCACGATACGGGGTGCGTCCCGCCAAATGAGACAACTTCATCGTGTGCGAGTTGAATCGAAAGATGCGTAATATAAACGCAGACGTGTTGACTTTCGCGGAACTTGATATGGATGTACATATACACCGGAATTAACGCGTATCCGACAAAAAGTACCGTATTGTTCTGTACTGACACTCGCTATAACTTCGTGTATACTCGTCGATTTATAACGAAACTTGTTCCATTGGATTCACAGTGTTACGCTGGTCCCTTGACAAGTTTGGTTCGAATCGGAGAATGTTGATAAAACACCGTTTTGTGGGCCCCATGGTTCTATAATGACGGGTGATTCCGTGATCGGTTCATCAGAATCCAGTTTTGGATATACCGTTGGGTTTGTGCCATCGTTCTGGATTCGTAGAGACTAAGTTTGATGAATTTGGAGAACTTTATCTCTGACACATTTTTCGGTGCGAAGTGGGCTACATGTGGACCCAGCTCTGACCCAAAATTGTTAATTTTGCCCCTGTGTCCAAATTGGACTTATGGGCAGTCAATCCTAGCTATTTCAAGTATTCTATGAATAATAGTAATGTTTGTTTCAGCATCCAGAGGTGTACGTACAGATTCCACTTTTCCAGGAGCAGTTGACGGAGTTCAGAACCCAGGCAAGTGTACCTTGCCAAACTTGTAGTAGGTCCTATTATATTATCTGCTTGTGTTCTTCCTATATATATATATATATATATATATATATATACTCTTGTGATGTACCTATTCAACCTAGGACCGTGATACGTTGCTTAGCGTCCGAAAAAGATTCGGGTGTCGACGTCGTACGCGGAATCGTGCAACGTCACTTAGAGAGTTGATTCCACGATCCTATTTTTTACGTGCTTACTTTACCAAGTACGCCATACCGTAGGATACTTGACATTATTTTATGTGACAGAATCTTTTCTGAGTTATTCATGGTGATTCTATATATGCTTATATGATTCGTTATATGAGACTTGCATATTATATGGATATTATTATGACTCGTTGTACTAGCTAGAGGTCATGATCTTGCGTGTTATGGATATGAGACATCATGGACATGAGACATAAGATTACACTGGGTGGGGAAAGACACAGGCTACAGGCTGATTATTTATATATATACTACTGGAGGTGCCTTAGACTCTGTCTCAGATCTTTGGCACATATACTGGAGTCGTGATACTACTTGCTGCTATAGGCTCCATGACACAGAGCCTGTAGTGGTCTCATCCTGCATACTAGTGATGTTCTCATTTGCATTTCACTTAGCTGGTTATATAGCTTGCCCTGAGGATCTGTTTATATTTACTTGTTGTATTTTATTTGGCTTGAGTGTTTAATGTACCTTGCTATGTCCCTTGAGTGAATCCGGATTATGTCCCCAGCTGTAGACGAGGAGAGCTATCCCGAGATTTACGGGGCAGGTACTACTAATGGAGACGTACATGTTGCAGAGGATGAGGTTGTTCCGGAGGACTTCTCTTGAGCATATAGTATTCTCACCATTCATTTATTATGCTTATTGTTCTTAGATATTTGATCTTGTAGTGACTTCTGGATATTGTACTTGGAGCTGTTTTTTTTTCCATTTTGATGACGGGTTATTCCCCGTGACATTATTTATATTACTTTGGTTGGAAAGATCATTTTATATTATTGTGACTGGACTTGTCTCTTTGTGATTTCGTTACTTATTATGGATTAGATTAGATATATAGACTGTGACAGGTATTTGTAGACCATTTTATATGTATTACATCTTAAGTGCACCCTAACGTGCCCATTAAATTGGGTTTGTCCATTGGAGTTGTGCTGTTGGCCATTGCCACGTGGCTAGTCCCTTAGTATTTTGGGACTGGGGCGTGACATAGTTTTTGTGGTGGCCCATGCAAGTCTACGAATATATTGTTTTGGTTTCAACTAAGGGACCAAGCAAGCCTGCGATTAAGATAGGCAAAATTTATAGGATCTCATCCATATGTTGACACGTTCTTGACCTCTATATCAGACTCGAATAATTTTTTTTGACTTGCATCATGCTTGATTCAACTGTTCGACCCTACATTGATCCTGACAGAAGAAGAGAAGGTGGAGAAATTCTTTGACGGACTGAGCTTTGAACTACAAAGACAGATTGGTGCAGTTGCACCTACTTCTTATACGGACATCCTTGTAGCAGCTTGACGCATGGAGCGCATCCACAGGAGGGAGTCTAGCCAGAAGAAATCGTACGCATTAGTACCATCTCGAGCACTACATGGGGAGCCTACAAAGCGACCCCAAATGAATCCACCATAGAGAGCAGCACCACGAGCCCCACCCCTTCCTACTTGTCACTATTGTGGCAAGGTAGGCCATATTGAGAGAATGTGCAGACGCAAATTGGGATTATGTTTAGCTTATGGATCCAGTCAGCATTCAGCCAAGGATTGCCCTGAGCCCCGGGGAGGAACACCAATGGTTCATCGACTAGCTTTACCAGCACCGGAGCCAGTCCAGCAGCCACATCGACCAGCTTATCTAGCACCAGGAGCATCATAGGCAGAAGATGGAGGATTCAGACCACCAGCACCGGGAGGATATCAGCCGAGTCCACCCTTGGCACCACAGGAAGCACTCTTCTAGCAGGCCCAGTAATAGCAGAGGGCACCACCAAAGGGACGTGGACAGGCTTTTGTGATGACAATGGAGGAGGCACGAACTCAAGGAGGAGCGAATATGAGTAAGATTTAGTTTTATCATAGCCAACTATAGTAACGAATATTCCTAGAAATAATTCAGTATGTGCCTGTTAGTTCCATTCCCTAGTTTATACCTAGAATTATGTAGCATAAACTTGTTAGTCTAGATTAGTAATATGTAAGTGGTACCCAAATTTTCATAAGATGTATTTGATCATCGCTCTAATCAGACTCCTTTACTCTTGAGTTACTTATCTCTCATTGCCTAGGGAGAAGTTTTCATTGCTTCCCTATGTGTTCTGCTTGAACAAAACCCTCACCCTTTCTCTCAATTTTTCCTTGTTCATGGTCCTTTATCCTTTGTGTCTTGCTTCAACAAATGTCATGCAATCGCGTCATCTCTTCTGGAGCAAACATTTTCTGAGCAGTTACGTTTTATTTTTCATAATTATGAGGACGCAATTCTTTTAAGGTGGGTAGATTGTGAACACCCTAATTTTTTATAGGGTTAGTTTGGTAATTAATAACTATTTTTTTTATTTTAATATTTAGTCGATAATTTAATTGAACATTGAAAACCAACCCCCATGGTTTTAAGATCTTGAGTGCAACACTGGCCTTTCCCTTCCAACCAACCTAGCATGCTCGACTTCGACGAGTCAAATTAGGCTTTTGCCATGACTGTCCCTCATAAATTCGCAATGTCATGATTTATTTTGGTCGCACAACTTTTGTGACACAATTACGAAGAAAAGATGATTTAATTAACCCTGTTGTCGTGGCATACAATTTTAACACGTCACCCTAACCCATTATTTCCAACTAAATCCATGATATGAGCCTAACTGGTCCTATTACGCATATGATCATCGAGTTACGTTATTCGAAACCCCTTCATGCTCCTAATATAATATTTAGTAAAAAATAGAATTTATAGATTTATTTAGTTATTTTAATATTCATGAATATTTAGTACATATCTTTTTAATTAATATAAATTGGGTTATAAATTATTGTTAGAGGAAATATAAATTTTCTAGAATTTTTTCAAGTGTCTAACTATTTTTGGGAATTTTTTGTATTTAATTATTGAATAAATAAGAGAAAATAAATAAATAAAGAAATAGAAATAAACCCAAACCCATTAACCCTAACCCTACTCGTTAACTCTAAACCCAAACCCAAAACCTAAACTTAAAACCTCCCCCTCCCCACGTACATGAATCCCCCCTCCTCCAATATATATATATATATATATATATATATACAACAAACCCTAACTCACGCCTACACCAACTCCACCACCCACGCCGGACCCTGACCACCGCCGCAGGGCCGCCCACACCGCCGACCGCCACCGTACCTCAGCAGCGCCGACCACCGCCGCAGATCCCCCCCTCTCCTGGCGTGCACACGCACAACCGTGCGGCCCCTCCTTCGCGCAAAGCTTTCGCCCGCCTCGCTCGTCGGTTTCACGTTCCATCTTCGCTGGTATGTTCAAAACCTAACCCTCTAGGATTTCCTTCAAGTTGAACGAATTTATGCACCCGGGTTTGATCAAAACATTGACCGAAAGTTGCCGAAACATTGCTCAACAACAGTTCAGAAATTCATTCCAAGTACCCCTGTTCATGTCCAATTTTCTACCAACTCGTTAATTATTTTTAAATTATAATTGAAGAGAATTCTTCACAATATAACCAAGATTTTTACTGTTCTTTTAGTTTTTATTAGTTTGCTTTAATAGTTAAATTATTCTGGTTCCAAAACGACCAAAAACTTGTTTTTAAAACACCAAAAATTTTGTGATACGGGGTGCGTCCCACCAAACGAGGTGACTTCGTCGTGTGCGAGTTGAATCAAAATATGCGTAACATAAACGCGAACGTGTGGGATTTTTTAGAACTTGATTTGGATGTGCGTGCACACCGGAATCAACGCGTATCCGTCGAAAGGTACCGTATCGGTCTGTTCTGACACTCGCCCTAACTTCGTGTGTACTTGTCAATTCATAACGAAACTTATGCCATTGGATTCGCAGTGTTATGCTGGTCCTGTGACCCAAGTTTGGTTCGAATCGGAGAACGTTAACGAAATACTATTTCGTGGTTCCCATGGTTCTACAATGACGGACGATTCCGTGATCGGCTCATTGGAATTCAGTTCTGGACGTTTTGTTGGGTTTGTGCCATCATTCTGGATTCGTAGACACTATGTTTGACAAATTTGAATTACTTTATCTTTGACACATTTTTCGGTACGAAGTGGGCCACATATGGATTCCGCTTTGACCCAAAACTGTCAATTTTGCCCCTGTGTCCAAATTGTACTTATGGGTAGTCAATCCTAGCTATTTTAAGTATTCTGAGAACAATGGTGATGTTTGTTTCAGCATCTGGAGGTGTACGTGCAGATTTTAATTTTCCAGGAGCAGTTGACGGAGTTCAGAACCTAGGCAGGTGTACCTTGCCAAACTTGTAGTAGGTCCTATTATATTATCTGCTTGTGTTCTTCCTATATATATATATATATATATATATATATATATATATATATATATATATATATATATATATATATACTCTTGTGATGTACCTGTTCAACCTAGGACTGTGAGACCTTGCTTAGCGTCCAAACAAGATTTAGGTGTCGAAGTCGTATGCGGAGTCGTGCAATATCACTTAGAGAGTTGATTCCACGATCCAATTTTTACGTGCTTACTTTATCAAGTACACCATACTTTAGGACACTTGACACTATTTCATGTGACAGAATCTTTTCTGAGTTATTCATGGTGATTCTGTATAGGCTTACATGATTTGTGGCATAAGACTTGCATATTATATGGATATTATTATGACTCATTGTACTAGCTAAAGGTTATGATCTTGCGTGTTATGGACATGAGACGTCATGGACATGAGACATGAGATTATATTGGGTGGGGAGAGACACACAGGCTATAGGCTGATTATTTATATATATACTATTGGAGGTGCCTTAGACTCTGTCTCAGATCTTTGACACATATACTGGAGTCGTTATACTACTTGCTGCTATGGGCTTCCCGATACATAGCCTGTAGTGGTCTCAGCCTGAGTACTAGTGATGCTCTCATTTGCATTTTACTTAGCTGGTTATATAGCTTGCCTTGAGGATCTGTTTATATTTACTTGCTGTATTTTATTTATCTTGAGTGTTTATTGTACCTTGCTATGTCCCCTGAGGACTTGGATCCGAATTATATCCCCAGGTGTAGACGAGGAGAGCTATCCCGAGGTTTACGGGACATGTGCTACTATTGGAGACATACATGTTGTAGAGGAAGAGGTTATTCTGGAGGACTTCTCTTGAGCATATAGTATTCTCACCATTCATTTATTATGCTTATTGTTCTTAGATATTTGATCTTATAGTGACTTCTGGATATTATACTTGGAGTTATTTTCTTTCCATTTTGATGACGGGTTGTTCCCCGTGACATTATTTATATTGATTTGGTTGGACAGATCATTTTATATTATTGTGAATGGACTTGTCTCTTTATAATTTTGTTATTTATTGTGGATGAGATTATATATTTAGACTATGACAGGTATTTGTAGACCATTTTATACCGGTATTTATAGACCATTTTATATATATTACAACTTAAGTGCACTCTAACAGGTCCATTAAATTGGGTTTGTCCATTGGAGTTGTGCTACTAGCCATTACCACGTGGCTAGTCGCTTGGTATTTTGGGACTGGGGCATGACAGCAGACCATGACCCGAACTCGCAGACGACCCCCCTGGCCAACTCCCCCCTCTCTCTTTTTCTCTCTCGATCCTCTCTCTCTATATATAGATGAATATCCTTCACCAAACCCTAACCCAAACCTTCCACCTCTCCCCGTCGGCATCCTCCTAGTCGGTGGCCTCCGCACCGTTGTCGCAAGGCCGACAGTGCTAACCAACTGCACCCTCGCGACAGAACAGGTAGCCCAACCCCTTTCTTTCTGGGAATATAACTTCTTATCTCCACTTCTATTTATGAACGGTTTCTTCGTACATGCTCACAACATAACCCTCTAGTATTTTCTTTAAATAGAATAATTTTAGATACCCTGGATTGAGAGAAAAGTCGATTCTAAGTTGAAAAAAAAATATTTTTGAAACTGCCCAAAAATAGTCCAAGTACCCCAGTTCGCCTCTAGTTTTCTACCAACTCGTTTAATATTTTTAAAATCTATTTAAATGGACTTATTGACAACATAACCAAGATTATTTTTGTCTTTTTAGTTTTTCTTAGTTTGCATTATTCGTCAAATTATTCCGTTTCCAAAACGACCAAAAATTTGTTTTTAAAACCCAAAAACTTGCGATACGAAGTGCGCTCCGCCAAACGGGACCACCTCATCATGTACCAATTTTACTGAAAGGTGCATATGGTATATCCAAATGTGTGGGCTTTTGAAAAAGTTAATTTGGACATGTGTGTACGCCAAAATCAATCTGTATCCGTAAAAAGTCTCCAGTATCGATGTTTGGTAAAATTTTCCAATTGTCCGTGTACAGTCATTGAATCGCAAAAAAACTTACGCCATTGGACTCGCAGTGTCTGACTTGTCCCGTAACCCGAGTTTCGTCCAATTCTTTGAGTCAGTCGACGAATTATCGTTTCACGGGCCCCATGATTCGACTTGACGACCAATTTTTGTGATCGGCTCACCGAAATCCAGAACTGGATATACCATTCAGTTAGTATGGTCGATTAGAATTCATTTGACCTATAATTTGTCTCATTTTGTGACCTTTGCTCCTCTCATATTTTTTGGTGTAAAGTGGCCCATTCGTGGACCCCGGTTTGGCCCAAAATAACCAATTTAGCCCCTGTGTCCAAATTGGACAAAATGGTAGGGTTTTCTGACTATCTTGCTTATTCTAAAAATGTTGGTGATGTCTTTTTTGAAGCATCTAGAGTCGTTTATTCAGCTTCCATATTTTTTGGTTTATTGTACCTGTTATCTTGTATCGTTTTAGCACTAAATAAACTACCAGGTGTAGAAGCATAAAAAATACACAGGATAGCTCTACGCAGCATGTGGATGCAGAGCAGCATAAACAGAGGACCTCAGAGCCATCAAACGTACAACAGAGCTTTTCCGCTGAGCACGGCGTAAAATATAGGCTTAAGGACCATCTGCGTAATGTAGTGTGTCCAGGCTGCTCCAGCATAAACAGGGTGCTTCATCGCCTTTATGGCATAAAACTCATCAGCTTTCAATGGCAGCATTGAAGTGTACGAGGAACGCTTCGTATTCTTCGAAATGAACCTGTCAGATCCTACAATGAACCTGACGTCTGGACTCCTGACAAAAAGTACTGCTCGACTACCCAGGCGACGGCTATAATGATGGCACGGCACTGCAACCCAGGCTGTCATTTACCACCATTTTCCTTGTGTAAACCGCTTCTACGCGTATGAAGGAATACGCTACCTTGTTTTACACAGACAGATATGAGCTGTTTACGCTCCGCAGAAGACAAACAGCCTGCCACGTCAAAAGTTGCACTTCGTACAGGGCTCGAGGCACGTCTCTGCATTTAATGAACAGAGTGATGACAGTTGCTCGAGGCACGTCTCTGCATTTGAAAGCGCCGAATACTGACAGATGCCCAAGGCACGTCTCGGTACTTGACGCACAGAAGGGTGGCTGGCCTTCAAAATACGCCTCTGCATTTAATGCGCAGGATAATGGCGGATCTCCGCATTTAATGCAGGATATTTGATTAAATGTCACCGAACCGTCGTTTAGTGACATCCCCTTTGCGTAGGCTGCTCTTACACATATAAAGGAATATGCTGCCCAGTTCTACACAGGCGAACGAGAGCTCCCTACGTTCCACAGAAGACAAATAGACCGCCACGTCAGCAATTGCTCTTCGTACAGGATTCGAGGCGCATATCTGCATTTAATGCGTGGAATGATGGCAAATCTTAAAGACAAGCATCTGCATTTAATGCACAGGATGGGGGCAGATCTCAGCATTTAATGCAAGAGATTTGATTATATCTCCAAGAGCCGTAATTTTGGCTAAAACGTCCACATCATCTCGGCTTCTACGCCTGCTCGGCTTCTACGCCTATTCGGCTTCTATGCCCGCTCTGCCTCTATGACCACTCGGCTTCTATGCCTGCTCGGCCTCTATGACCACTCGGCTTCTATGCCTACTCGGCCTCTATGACCACTCGGCTTCTATGCCTATTCGGCTTCTACGCCTACTCGGCTTCTACGCCTATTCGGCTTCTATGCCGGTTTGATAACTATTTGGCTTCTATGCCATGGTGACAGTCATTGGCTTCTACGCCAACATCTTCTACACAAGGGATAACTACCTACGTGGCTTCTACGCCGTAATCTTTGCAGCAGATATACGCATTTTGTCCCCTTAGTTGGACACGCGTTACATGCTCACTCAAAAGATCATCTATACGCAGGCATTGGTTATTTTAAACCATCGTATAAAAGGGTGTTGTACTTTCCACTACTCAGTTTTTACACCAACTGTGTGGTTACTGTCACTAAAAACTCTATAAATAGAGACCTCTATCAACAGAGGAAAAGGTCGAAGAAATTAGGAGAACTGATCAAGAGATCTAGTATCAGATTCAACGGTCAAAGAGATTGGAGGTCAAGAGAGAGAGAAGAATCCAGAGTTCAGGCAAAGAGAAGGGATCGACGACTTTGGCATCGAGCATCCACCCTCTTTAGCAACCTGCGAAGCTGCTTTCTGTCTTCCACGGCACTTCTTCAAACATCGTGTGGTCCAAGGGCTAAAGTGATCGACTGCAGATCAGACACCTATAGCAATATTTACCCAGATTAAATAAATTGTACTCAGACATCCTCGTATAGGATTAAATTGTACAATCTTGTTTGTAAACATAAAAGAAGGACGGGTTTTCGTATAAGACCTCATTTTCCACATTATCAATCTTTTCTCGTTTATTATTCTAAACAAGATGGCGACTCTGCTGGGGACATCTTTCTCTTCTGATGAGGAAGCTATTGTTCAACACGATACGGTATCCGTGGGATCCGTGAAGAAGACACTGGTCGTCCAGTTCGACCAGTCTGCCTACGAAGACATGCTTCGAGCAGGGAGTAGCTCTCACTCCCTCTCTATCCACAACAACAGGAAGCTGCACAAGGTCTGGATGCCCAAGACATCCTCTACCATTCCTGTGGACTCTCCGATCTCTCCGATCTCTCCGACCAATAAGGTTGTAGCGTTGCTCCCTCCTTTACACTTTTATTTACTCGTCTGTAAGCTCCGTCGGAGACGCGAGACGTTATAACCCCATTATTTACTACAGGCCTATGACGATCGAATGATGTTATGCCCGTGGCCCCTGGATCTCCGAGAGGACTATGCCCAACCCATATTTTAGCCAGATAGTCCATACGCGAAAAAGTTGTTCTTAAAGTGCATATCATTTAGAATGGTTACGAAGCTTGTTGGATGTTTATTGCAGTTTATTGTGTCATGCTTTTATGTATCTTGTTACGTCCCTCTGAGGACCTGGTCCCTTTTGAGGTATAGACGATCATGACTATTTGCAGGAGCACGTACCATGACTTGCTACTATGTTCTCTTTCGAGGAGGTCTTCCCTCCGATCCTCTCTGATCACAAGATGATACACTTGTTATGTTTTCTTTCATATCCTAGTTTGGTAGTGGATTTGTTTCCACCCAACTATTTGTTCTTCTCGACTATTTTATAGTTAGTTCATTGCCATATTTGGTTATTTATTTCTTTTTGGTTTTGTGGACGGGATTAGTATTGCTTTTGACTTATGAAATTATATACCGCTTATTCATACATACAATGTACGTATGTGTAATAGTTTTCATATATTGGAGATATCATATACATACGACTGACATGCTACGTATTTTTAGTCCTACATATTTTTGGACTGGGACGTGACATATTTTTGTGATGGCCCATGTAGACGAGAGTATATTGCTTCAGTTATGTTACTGTACCGAGCAAGCCTACAAATATGATTAGAGTATAGGATCTCATCCACTTATTTAAATCATCTTTCTTGATTTTGTTTTGAATTCTCATTTGACTGCTTGAATTGCATCTTGCTTGATCCTTTCACAACTTAAATCTTTTCTTTTATTTCTTGCTTGATAGAGGTTAGAAATATAATTTTTACTAGGTATATGTGCCCATAGGTCAAGTACACTATTAGTTAAGTTTTTGTAAGTTGGGTAGCATGCCTCACAACCTAACATTCCATTGCCCTTTTGTGAGACGGTCTCACAGTATCTGTATCGGAATATGGATACATATTTTATACTGCATATTTTGTTTTTCTGGATTTCATGGAATTTTAAAACTTAAAAATTGAAAATTTACTTTCTGACCGGTATATCAACGGTATACTATAGTATACCGATGGTATACTCCCCGACAGATATTTGTTTCACTTTTTAGATATTTTTGTGATATTTTTGAGAATTTTTCTATAAATAGTACTTGGTTTTATTTCATTTCTCATTTCTCTTTCTTTCTCTTCTCTCTACCGCTTTAACTCTTGAGCGTGGAGCTTGGTCTTGAGACCTGGAGTGTGGTTTCTGAACCCCTTCGTGGTGGTGGACTAGAAGGTTGAGGATATGAGCTCGCTGTAGGCAAGTACATCTTGCTGATTCTATGAACTATTTTATTTTCTGTCATTTTCTTTCCTGGAGCTTTGATGGTTACTTTTTTTTAGCTTAGACTTGCTTTACTATTATTGTCCATCTTGTGATTTTTAGCATTTTGACCGTCTCGGTTTTAATTTCTGGTAGAATCATGCCCCGTCCCTTTTTGGTAACTCGGTAACGGAGAACCGTACCAGAGTTATGACCGTGAGATTTAGTCCATATTGTGAAATGAGAGTTACCACTAGAGTTTACTCCATGTTAGACTTGGTTTTGATGATTTTTGGGGTTTGATTTGGGTCCCAGAATCAGATTTGACTTTGGCCTAGTTTCTCTCGGAAACCGACATACCGACGGTATACTACAGTATACCGACAGTATACCGATTTCGACCGACTTGGATTTCTGGATATTTTGAGTGAACCCTTATCGGCATACTGACGTTATACTACAGTATACCAACGGTATACCGATCATTGCAGACAATGTTAACCGAATTCAGGATATTTAACTTGGCCGGCATACCGACTGTATACTGGAGTATACCGACGGTATACTCCAATATACAGTTAATATGCCGATTTATTGGAATCCAGTACTTGCTGTATTTTTTGTATCTCTGGACTAATATACCGATGGTATATCGATCGTGTTCTCTTTTGCATGCGATTCTTTTCTTGTGCTCCTTGATTACTTGTACCTGACTTTCTTTTATTCATTGCTTGCATGTCTATTTATGCTATGATTGTCTCGACACGACATTTTGTATAGTTAGGGGCCTTCCACCCTATATACACCTGTCCAATACATGTTTTCGATAGAAATCCCGACGACCAGACTTTATATTAGTAGAGGATGATTACACTCTATGTATACTTCATACGACTAGGCGTTTGTATTAGTAGAAGATGATTACACTCTATGTACACTTGATACGATCAGGCATTTGTATTAGTAGAGGATGATTACACTCTATATAAACTTGATACGACTAGGCATTTGTATTAGTAGAGGATGATTACACTCTATGTACATTTGATACGACCAGGCATTTGTATCAGTAAGAGGATGATTACACTCTTTGTACACTTGATACGACCAAGCATTTGTATTAGTAGATGATGATTATACTCTATATACACTTGAAACGACCAGGCATTTGTATTAGTAGAAATATTTATACTCTATGTACCCTTGAATCGACAAGACATCTGTATTAGTAGGGGATAATTACACCCTATGTACATTTGACCAGTGACCAGTAGGCAGTGGTTAGTAGTAAAACTCTGATGTTCCCTGTTCGTGGCATTTTCTGTTATGGCTTGAGTTGTGCACCTTAGCTCTTCTTTTTTACCTGTGTAGTTGTGGTTGATCTGTTTTATATATCCAGTTATATTCATGTTTATATGAGGCTCATTATATTTCTAGTGGTTATATGTTATTTAGTTATTTTTTTCTCGGGATAAGTGCAGTGGTAGCACACAAGTCTCGACCCGTATTTATTTATTCATGTTGCTTAGCGTATTGTAGCTCTTTGTTGTTTTGCTGGTTTTAGTTCCTAGATTTACTTTCTTTATGGTACTTGCTATTTGGGGGTATGAACCCCCTGGTTTTGCTTGGCCAGATCTAGTAGCAGAGTCCGAGGATCTTACTTTCCTTCCCGCTGATGGTGGCTATCCGGAGCACCAGATAGCCTGAGTGGGTTTGTCACGTCCAAGTCCCAAAATACGTAGGACTAAGAATACGTAAGCATGCCAGCCGTATGTATATAGAGACTTCAATATATGTAAACCATAACACAAACGTACGATGTATTATTAACAATAATTCATAATGGTATATAGTTGTCACAAGTCACAGGGCATAACTAAATCTCATCCACACAAAAATCATAAAGAAATAAATGATCAAATATGTCAATAAACCAAATATGAACTAGTCGAGAAGAACTAATAGTTAGATGGAGACAAATCCATTACCAAACTAGAATATAAAAGTAAACATAATAAGTACATCATTTAATGAACAATGGGGCTCGAAGAGAAGACCTCCTCGAAAGAGAACAAAGTAGTAAGTCCAGATCCGTGCTCCTGCGAATAGTCATGATCGTCTACACCTGAAAAGGGATCAGGTCCCCAGAGAGACGTAATAAGATACATAGAAGCATGCCAATAAAGTACTAAAAATAAACATCCAAGGGTCGCCTAACCATCTATGTGAATGCACTTTGAGAACAACTTTCCAACACGTGGGCTATCTAGCTAAAATGGGATTGGCATGATTCTCTCGGAGAATCAGGGGACTAAAAAGCATGACGTCTTTTGAACGTCAGAGGCCGCTTGTAGATAATCTAGGGGTCATCATACCACACATATCCGACGGAGCGTGCGGGTTACACAAGAAAAGTGCAAAGGAGCCCAAACGCCTTACTTGTTGTTCTCCCCATCTCATGCTCTATTCATGCCATATCCATGACACGATGGTACCCTCTAATAACTGCAAGTCTTCTAACATATCTCTATTAGCAGTTACTTCCTATCGCACGTCCCATACGAACAGGTGGCCAGCCCGTCACGCAAGTCCGTGTTCAACATAAGACTCACACTCGTGTAACAGATGTGTCACGGCCAATGAAACCTAATGATTCCTCCAAATTATGTGGTGGTCTCGTAAAACTAGGTCGACATGCATATTATATAATAAAGACAAAATACGATGCCACCGTTGTTACACCCAAGTTATTCTTGGACGCACAGTTTATATAGCAGTTTAAAATATATGAACTAAATAACAGAAATAAAATGCATGCACCATATGGAATATAAATTACAGTACAATGGCAAGGTATACTTGCCTGGCAAGAAAGCTGCGAAGTGTAAGCGTCCAGACGTCAAGCAAAATGGATCAGAAACTATGTCATCCGAATGAACATCTCCGGATGCTGAAATAAACATCACCAACGTTCCCAGAATAATCGAGATAGTCAGAAAAGTCTACCCTTTCGTCCAATTTGGACACAGGGGCAAAACAGTAACTTTAGGTCAAAGCGGTTCATATGTGGGCCCATTTTGCACCGAAATGCATGCCAAAGGTAAATATTTCGAAATAGGATAAATTATAGGTCAAAAAAATTCTAAAAGATGATACAAACTCAACGGTATATCCAATTTTGAATTCCAGTGAGCCGATCACAAATTCACCCTTCAAGTCAAACCGTGGGGCTCGTGAATAGGCGGCTCGGTCAACTGTCTCAGAATCGCGTAAAACTTGGGTCACAGGACCAGCGTGATACCAGAAATCCAATGGCGCAAGTTTTGTCATATTCCAACGAGCGTATACAAAATAGGGTGATAGTGTGCAAAAGTCGCGATACATGAACTTTTTGCGGTTACGGGTTGATTCCGACGCGCACACACGTCCGAATCAACTTTCGTGAAAGCCCACACGTCAGGATATACCATATGTGCCTTTTGGTGCAATTGGTATACGACGAGACGGTCCTATTTAGCGGGACGCACTCTCTATCACAAAATTTTAGTTTTAAAATACCAAATTTTTTGGTCATTTTAGAGATCGAATAATTTACCAAATAAAACAAACTAATAAAAACTAAAAAAAAATTTCGATTATATTGAGAAGAAAACCCTTTAATTAGATTTTTAAAATATTAAACAGGTTGGTGGCAAATTGGGCGTGAACATGGAGGTTTGGTTCAAAATTCTGGACTATTTTTGGTCAGTTTTTTGGCTGTTTTCTGGTCGATTTTTTGACCAAACCAGGGCATGAAAACTCGTCCCGCTTGAAGAAAACCCTAAAGGGTTAAGTTTTAAACGTACACGGATAAATCGCTCGAGAAAATAATCAAAGATGAGAGAGATACAATACCGTGAAGTACGACGTCGGGATTGTGCTGCAGCTGTTGAAGCCCGCGCGCGGACGGGGGCGGCCGGCGATGCGGCCGGCGCAGGACGGCGGTGCCGGCGCGGATGCGGTCCGTCGGCGGCGGGCTGCGGTCGGCCGGAGGTCTTGGATTAGGGTTAGGGTTTGACTTTAGGTTTAAGTTATATATATATATATATATATATATATATATATATATATATATATATATGGGAGAGGGGGAGGTTGCGGGTTCAGGGGGGTTCGCTGGGGTAGTTTAGGAGTAGATTTTGTTTAGGTTTTATATTTTTTTTCTTTTCTTTCTTTTCTTTTCTTTTCTTTTGTTTTGTTTTATTATTATTATTATTATTATTATTATTATTATTATTATTATTATTATTATTATTAACTATATATTTATTAACATATATATTTACATATATAGATGAGGTTAAAAAATCCAAAAATAATATTTGCACGCAAAATAAATTCTAGAAAATTTTACTTTGTAAAGCTTTTAATAAAATACTACACCCAAAATATTTTATAAAATATTTTGTAATTAATAATTAGATATTTATCTAGTTATAATAAGTCAAATAATTATATTATCTAATTAACTAAGTAAATAACTAAATGGTTATCCACAAAATAGGATAATAGTAAATAATGTACAAATTTGTAAAAATAAAAAAATGCCTAACTTGGCACGGAGAATTATGGGTTACTAATTATAGAAAAGTTAGAATTGGAAAATAGCAACAATAAATTATATATATATATATATATAATATCTAAATATTTAACACTTAATCTATAGTTGTTACACTAATGTCATACTAATACTAAGGGATCAAATTTCTATGCCACAAAATTCGATCATTAATGTGTAGGCTATTTTCTATGAAGGAAGATACAAATTTTGGGGCCATCCTATATCATTAATGTCCAAACCACTGTGAAGTATCCTAATAAAATTATTGGATTTTAATTATTTTGAAAAATAATCTAAAACAACTACAAGAAATATAAATTACACACAAGATACCTATTTTTGGGTGAGAGAGTTTACAATCTACCCAACTTAAAAGAATTTCGTCCTCGAAATTAAAAATAAGGCATAATTTGTTAAATCCTTCACATTCGTATATAAGGCAAGTCTATCACAATCTCTTCCAAATATTTAAATGATAAAATCTATTCAAATCCATCGCGATCACTTCAAAATTAAAATAACCACTTTTTATATCAAATTTCAACCTATCGTAATCTTTTCTCGATTTTTAAATCATCAATATCCAAATTTAAGTCAAACCTATATAACATCTTCAAGATTTAAATAACCCATATCAAATTTTACATCACGATCTCCAACTATCATAATCTCCTCTAGATTTTAAATAATAAACAATTCTAATCAAATCTTATTCCTATTTTTAACTTATGAATTCCGTACTCTTCAAATTTTAAATTCAATTTTCATCCTCAATTTTTCAAATAGGTGATCCAACAATCAAAATTTAACTTTTAATTCAAATCATCAAATTGTAAAATTTTAAATCTAATTCACCAATTGTTCAAGTCTAAATTTTATATTTATCCTCAAAATTTAAATCAATGATTTAACCTTCAATATTCAAAATTTAAATCATGTGCTCAACGTATAAATATTTGGTCCACAATATCAAGATATCAAAATTCATTAAATCCTCATCATCGTAATTATTCTTCTAAAAATTTCTCAAAATTAAAATGACTTAAATCTCTCAATCTAAATGACTTAAAATGACTAAAATTCTATAAAAAAAATGTACCTCAAGTTGACAATGCAACTTCTACCCAACTTAGAATTTATCGATCTATGACACAAGGCTATACATTTAAGAAAAACTTCCTCAAATTATTTAATCGTGTTAATCAATCCTCAAAAATTTAATACCAAATATATCACATATGATATGCTCTTAATTACAAAAGATAGTTACAAGATAATGTGATTGGCCTATGGGGTATATCTAGTACTCTTCGTGTATCAAACTTATACCAAGTACGAGATTTCGTCTTTCCGAAATAGGGGAAGATAAAAAAAAATAATAAAGAATTCAAGGAGGAGGTGATAGAATACAAGTACAGGTTTCATGACGATTAAAGAACTCAAAAAGCGAGTTGTCAGGGCAGTTTTGGATTAAAATCTTATTTTGGTAAATTCCTATTCGCATGCCCATATCAGAACAGTTATGTATTTGATATGATATGCTCTGACCTGTCTAGAGGGCAAGTATATTCGTCTAACATGCTGAGTCAACTATATTTCAATCCACGTAGTCATACGGAGAGTGAACCAAGTGCACTAAGGTTGATCAGACCATAATACACTTATTCTAAATAGACAATTGCATTAGAGTGGGCCCCCAATAATACATATATCATGAACAAGCTCGATAAAAGAATAAGCTTGCAAAATTAGGCTATTATAGCAGCATAAGTCGAGGTAGTCCAGAAAATATAAGTACGCTGGATTATGATAAAAGAAGGTAAAAAATAATTCAAGTTCACCAAGAAGATAAGACTCGTCCAGGGTTGTGCCTCTACAGTTGCCATACTAACTTCTTGTCTAAGTCTCTAGTCGACCAAATGAGGGTATGGGCCTCTAAGTTCTACAGTCTGGATAAACACTATCGTCTTATGCTAGCATATAGTTAATGTCATTCAACTACACTTCATTAATCGGTCAAAAGGACTATGTGATACTAGGTTGTGAGGCATACTACCCAATTTATAAGAATTAACTGATACTGTAACTGCCTTAAGGGGATTCTACAAAATAATCTTATCCTTATAAATAAAGTAGAAACTCTTGTTGGGGTACACGAGAAAAAGATCTTGGTACTTATTAAGATATCCTATCGCATTATATAGGTAATGGTCATCTTAAGCCTTAATCATAGCATTTATGGAACAAAAGTGTTAATATTAAGAATGGAGAAGTTACTGGCTCTCAAGTGAAAGGGGATATAACCTTTATTGAGATATGGATACAAATTACGTGATTTGAAACTAAAGGATAATCATAAAATCATAATCTAAATGAGCAACTCAACTATCAAGTTCTAACTACTAAGCACAAAATTTCAAAATTCAAGTTTAACAACTATAATCCTAGCAAACTATATATCCTAACATAAAAGAAAATTACTTGGCCTACAATCAGAAGGGTTATGTGCCACGAATTGAAAGATGAAGGAAAAATTACTTGGCCTACAATTATAATGCAAGATAAAAAAGTATATAGATAGTTGGATGAGATGACAGGGTCGGTGAGTCAGGGAGACTCAAGTATGACTCAATGATGATCATAGATTCTAGGGGACATACTAAGCTGAAGGCAGGGTACCCTTGCTCTTACTAAGGTATTGGTTCATTTCTCTTGGTTTCCTAAGGTACTGTTCTGCTAATATCAAGACAAGAATCTAAATTTATAGTTCTCTAATATTATCTTACTATGAAAGTTAGGTTTAGTCCTAATATTCAACCTTGGATTTCTATTGGTTCCTTAATACTAGGGTCAAACAATATGGTCAAATTTTTAACTAACCCTAGTAGTGTATATACTACTCTCAAGTTCTTCATAAATATATCAAGGGATAGTGGTCAATTAATCTACATGTAAGACATGCTAGGGTTCATTAGGTATTCTAAACTTAGTGATGTGCTAATATTCTAGTTGTATTCTTAGTAGAAATGTTACCCTAATTATCATCCTAACAAAAAAGATTCCTATATTCTAGCAGAAGGCTATACTCAAGGAACTATTAGGAAAGTACATGAATTAAGCAGGATACAATTATTTAAATAGAACGGATTGGAAAGAAGGTGAGTCATAGTCAAATGTGGATGAGACCTAAACTCTAATCCTAGGTGCAGGCCCGCTCGGTACAGTTACGTAACTGAAATGGCTAATTCGAGACCTGCATGGGCCATCACAAATATATGTCATGCCCCAGTCCAAAAATACGTAGGATTAGGATTACGTAATGTAAACACCCGGATTTTTTCCAGAAATTAAAAATAAATTTTTGAAATTTTTCTGGAATTTTTAACTAATTAAAATAAATTTTCTTCTGAATTAAATATTTTTAAGTATTAAATTAAATGTTAAAATATTATAAAAATAATATTTTTGAGTGTAAAATTAATAAATACACATAGCGTAATTTTTCTGAAATTTATTGGACCCCAGAACTATTTTTAAAGACCCAAAAACTTAGTTTTTAATTAAACCCAAAATAAACCGGGTTAAACCAATCCTGAACTGAACCAACCCTAATTAAATAAACCGGACCTAAACCCTAACGGGTCGAGTCGGATCCATACCCAGAACCCGACCCGACCCACTACCCGACCAAAACTGTAATCGCTACAGTAACCAATCATAAAACCCCCGCGGCCGTTTCACTTCCGCCGCTGGCCATTACTTTCCACCGTGGCCGTTCACCTCCCAAACGCTGCCACCGTTCGCTCGCCTCCTCGACCGCCGGCCTCTCCTGGTCAACGGCTGACCGACCACCTTCCCGCTTCTCCCTATAAAACCCCGCTGCCATCACCATCAACCCCACCACCACAACGCATCTCTCCGCTACCACCGCCACCCGAGCACCCCTCCGGCGTCCCCTCCAGCTGAATCTGAGACCCCGCCGCCGAGCCCCACTACGGATACCCTCCCAGAGCAGCGCACCAGCCACAGCAGTCTCAGCAAAAGCCGTCGTCGCCGCCGCCGTGCCCCGCCGCGCCGCTTCCTTTCTCAACAGAAAACCACAGCAAGGTACCCGCCTTCCCGCGTGCGTATTATCTTGTATATTGATCCGTTTTACATTCTGTCGAATCCTACGCGTAGACCACGTGACCCCCTCAAAACTCGTACAACTCGTTCGGGGTATCGTATCCTGTGTCGATCGTAAACTGCGATACAAAAACAGGAAAAACTTTCTAATTTGGCCCGAACTCACAAGTTCATGGCCGATTTAATCCTAACCTGGTTAATATTTTTAAAATTTACTTGAACAGTAATTTATACCATATAACCAGTTTTAAATCCTATTTTAGTTTATTTTATTGTGTTATAGATTGTAATTATTTTGTGGATGAAAATGACCAAAAACTTAGTTATTTAAAACCCTAATTTTTTTGGAACTGGGTGAGCCCTGCTAAGCGAGGCGACTTGGTCGCGTGCGAACTTACCAAAAGGTGCACACTGTCAATACGGACATGTGAGATTTCTCGAAATTGATTTGGATATGTGTGCACACCGGAATCAACGTGTATCCGTCGACAACATCCCGTATCGGCCCTGTTCTGAAACTTATTGTAACTTCGTGTACGCTCATTATTTCAAAATGAAACTTATGCCATCAGAATCGTAGTAATATGCTGGTCCTATGACCCAAGTTTGGTTCAATTCTGAGAACGTTGACAAAATCCCGTATCGTGGGCCCCACGGCTCCACTTGACGGGGGGTTTTGTGATCGGCTCATCAAAATTCAGTTTTGGACATACCGTTGGGTTCGTATCATCGTTTTGGACTTGTAGACACTAAGTTTGACGAATTTGGAAAATATTGTCTCAGGCACATTTTTCGGTGCGAAGAGGGCCACATGTGGACCCCGCTTTGACCAGAAACTGTCAATTTTGCCCATGTGTCCAAATTGGACTTATGAATAGGCAATTCTAGCTATTTTATATCTTCTGAATATGATGGTAATGTTTATTTCAGCAACCGGAGGAGTACTTGAAGATCCTTCATATCGGAGTAGCAGTTAGAAACCAAACCTCAGGCAAGTGTACCTTGCCATACTTGCAGTAAATTGATTCATATTATTCTCTTGATCTATTTATATGATGTATATGTTCAACCTTGGACCGTGTGGCATTGCTTAGCATCTGAATAATATTTGGGTGTCAACGTCGTACGCGGAGTTGAGTAACGTAACTAGAGATTAATATCGCGACCCTATGTATCTTCGTGCTTGCATTATCAAGTACGTCATACCATAGGATACCTGACACTATTCATGAGACAGAATCTTCCTGAGTCATTCATGATAATTTTGTATAGGCTACATGATTTATGACATAGACTTTATACATATCCATAGCTATCATTATGACTTGCTGCATTAGTTATTATCTTGCGTGTTATAGACATGAGACGTGTGATTACATTGGGTGGGAAGAGACACACAGGCTACAGGCTGATTATATATATATATATATATTATTATGAGGCCATAGACTCTACATCATAGCTAGGCACATTAAGTGATATTACTGCTACCGGCTCCCCGACACAGAGCTTGTAGTGGTCTCAGCCTGAGTATTAGTGATGCTCTCCCTTGCATATCACATAGCTGGTTATACAGTTTACCCTATTGATTCATTTATTATTGTTCTGTATTTTTTTTTGCTTGAGTTATTCTTATACCTTGTTATGTCCCCTGAGGACTGTATCCAAATTATGTCCCCAGATATAGCAGAGGAGATCTATCCCGAGGTATACGGGACAGGAGAAGAAGCAGGAGCAATACCGATACCCGAGGACGAGGTGATGGCCGAGGATTTCTCCTGAGTATCTACTTTATCTATACTCAGTCTCTGCTATTGTTAGACTCTTTTATTTCTTGTTTATTGAACTGCCATATCAGACTTATCATCGGGTTGTTCCCCGATATACTTTATTGAGACTTGATGTTCGTTTATATTTCATTATGCTGATATTGATCGTATTTATCTTCCATGGATGAGATTAGATTATGACATGTTTAGTAGACCTTTATTATTGTTTATAGCTTAAGTACACCTTGATGGGTCCATTAAATTGGGTTTGCCCATTAGAGTATGCTGCTGACCATTGCCACGTATCTAGTCCCTCAGTATTTTGGGACGGGGGCGTGACATGATTTTTTTGGTGGCCCATGCAGGTCTACGACTAAATTGTTCGGTTTCAACTAAGGGACCGAGCAAGCCTGCAATAAGGATAGGATATGTTATAGGATCTCATCCACTTGAATTGAATCATTTTTTATCTCTATATCGAATTTGAATTAATTTCTTGACTTGCATCCGGTTTTGATTCCTCTGTGCGTTCTCATAGTATATATTTAATACAGAGTAATAGATCCAAGAATCGGTGTCAAAAATCCCTTAGGTACACCACAAGGTGTTGTGGTCACCTATGATTATGGAGTAACACCAGAAGATAGAGGACAATCAGCTCAAAGCAATCAAGCGGTCCAGCATACTTCAAGGTTTCGGCATGATGATATTCCACTACCGCTATAGTTTACTCCACCAATGCCTATTTTTCTACCAGGGCAAGCTATGGATGGGCAGCGAATGTTTTAAATATTTTATGCAATGATGCAAGCCCAACAGTAGGTTCAATAAGAGGCTCAGCGACACGAGGTAGAGAATTTGAGGAACAGCCTAGTAACCGCACTGGAGCAGGCAAACCTACTAGCTATGCGACCATCGGTGGGATCTATCTCTGATTTCCGCTAGCTGAAGCCCCGTACCTTTTCTGGCAAGGAGGAGCCCACTAAAGTTCACGAGTGGCTCACAAACACACAACATCAGTTAGAAGCAGCTAAACTTTCGAGGGAGCGATAGTTGACTGCCATCAGGATGCAGTTGACGGACAATGTGCACCATTAGTGGCTATCTGAAGAGAGGCGGCTCGGACATGACCGAGTCACTTAGGAAGAGTTCTCCAGACTCTTCTAGGAGATGTATATTCCATCTATTGCTCGGTCGGAACTTCGAGACAAGTTCAACTGCCTTATTGAAGGCAATATGACGGTGGAAGAGTACAATGCGAAGTTTATTCGACTGAGTCGCTTTGCCCCTACTCTAATTCCAACAGAAGAAGAGAAGGCGGAGAAGTTCTTCGACGGACTCAGGTTTGAGCTCCAAAGATTGATTGGATCTGTTGCACCTATATCATACACAGACGTCCTTGCTGCAGCATGACGCATGGAGCGCGTCACCAGGAGGGAGTCCAGCCTGAAGCAACCATTCACATCAGCACCATCCAAAGCACCACACGGGGAGTCTGCAAAGTGACCCCAGTAGAATCTATCTCAGAGAGCAGCACCAAGAGCCATATCCCTTCCTACTTGTCACTACTGTGGCAAGGTAGGCCATATCAAGAGGGAGTACAGACGCAAGTTGAGATTATGCCTGATTTGCGGATCTAACCAACATCCAGCTAAGGACTGCGCTGAGCGCCGAGAGGGAGCACCAATGGTAGATCGACCAGCTTTACCAGCACCGAGGCCAGCTTATCCAACATTGGGAGCACCACAAACGGGAGTTGGAGGAGTCAGACCACCAGCTCCAGGAGGGTATCAGCAAAGACCACCTTTGGCACCACAGGCAGCACTATTCCAGCCGGCTCGTCAACAGAGAGGTCCAGCTCAGGGACGAGGACAGGCATTTGCATTGGCTATTGAGGAGGAAGCTATTGCAGGAGAGGTTATAGCAGGTACTATATTAGTAGCTTCATTATCTGCTGTAGCTTTATTCGATTCTAGAGCATCGCATTCATTCATAGCTGCTAGCTTCGTAGCCACACATAGAGTAGCTACCGCAACCCTTCCGAAGACTAAGAGAATTCTTACGAGAGGTAGAAATATCCCAGTTAGTGACATGTGTAGATCTTGTTCGATAGTAGTCTGTGGAAGAGAGATGCGAGCTCAATTTCTGATCTTTTTTATGCCGGATTATGATGTTGTACTTGGTATGGACTGGTTGAGTCAGTATCATGCGACCATATACTGCCGGCTTGGACGGGTTATATTTAGACCGCCTGGACATCCAGAGTTTGAGTTTCTTCGGGGAGCCATAGAGCAAGGTGTTCAGCCTACTCTTAGGGTACTATCTGTAGATGGGGAGTCAGGTTACCCAAGAGTTATATCAGAGTTTGTGGATGTATTTCCCGATGATCTTCCAGGTTTACCAGCTGATCGGGAAATAGAATTCACAATAGACTTGACTCCAGGAGCGGAGCCTATCACTTCATCAGTGTACCGGCTAGCACCTAAGGAGTTGGTGGAATTGAAGGAACAAGTTGATAATATTCTGGAGAAGGGTTTTATTCGACCCAGTGTTTCACCATGGGGAGCCCCCATACTATTTATACAGAAGAAGGATGGGACGGTACATCTGTATATTGATTACAGGGTACTGAACACTGTAACCATTAAGAATCGGTATCTCTTGTCATGCATTAACGACTTATTCGATCAGTTGAGTAGTGTTAGGGTATTCTCAAAGATTGACCTTAGATCCGGTTATCACCAGATTAGAGTGAGGAAGGAGGATATACCGAAGACAGCCTTCAGGACCAAGTATGGACACTATGAGTTCTTAGTTATGCCGTTTGGTTTAACCAATGCGCCAGCTGTGTTCATAAGTTTAATGAATATTGTTTTTTATCAGTACTTGGACAAGTTCGTGGTTGTATTTATTGATGATATCTTAATATATTCCAAGGGCCACGAAGAGCACGAGGAGCATCTCAGAATTGTGCTAGAGACGCTGAGACAGGAGAAGCTGTATGCCAAACTCAGTAAATGTGAGTTTTGTATGGATAAGGTGCCTTTCCTAGGACATATCATCTCAGGAGAAGGACTTTCGGTTTATCTAGAGAAGGTTGTTGCAATAGAAACCTGGCCTACACCTACATCAGTTGCAGAAGTGAGAAGTTTTCTCGGACTTGCCGGATACTACCATAGTTTATTAGAGAATTTTTCAAGTATTGTGGAGCCAATGACGTAGTTGACACGTAAGGACCAGGAGTTTTCATAGACGAAAGATTGTCAGAAGGCCTTTGAAGAGTTGAAGAGGCAATTAACAACAGCATCGTCTTGACTCTTCCTTCAGGATCGGGAGGCTTTGTTGTATATAGTGATGCGTTAGGCAGTGGACTAGGATGTGTTTTGATGCGACATGGCAAATTTATCGCTATCGAGACAGCTGAAGGTCCATGAGAAGAACTACCCGACACACGATCTTGAGCTAGCTGTGATAATTTTTGCACTAAAGATATGGAGGCACTATCTTTATGGAGAGAAGGTAGAAATCTTTACTGATCACAAGAGTCTGAAGTATGTATATACTCAGAAAGAGCTCAATCTGAGACAGAGACGTTGGCTTGAGTTGATGGTTGACTTTGATATAGATATGCAGTACCATCCGGGCAAGGCGAATGTCGTAGCAGACGCACTCAGCAGGAAGCCTACGGCTTATTTCTTGGTGATGCAGCCCCAGCTATTAAAGGATCTACAGGAGCTCAAGATAGAGATTATTTTGCCAAGACATAGTGGCTTGTTGGCGAATCTTGAAATTAAGTCATCCCTTGTGGAGAGGATTAAGGCGGTATTACCCACAGATGCTAGATTTTGAAGACTTAAAGAGAAGACGGAAGCTGGCATGCAGATGGGACTTCGAATCCATAAGGATGGAATATTAAGGTGCAAAAATTGCCTATATGTTTTGAATAGGGAATTGAGACATGAGTTGATGTCTGAAGCACATAGCTCCATGTACTCTAGTCATCCAGGAGGAACAAAGATGTACCGAGATTTGAGACAATATTATTGGTGGCATGGAATGAAGAGAGAGATTGCACGATTTGTGGCAAAATGTTTGGTCTGCCAGCAAGTTAAGGACGAGCATCAGAGGACTGCTGGTATGCTACAGCCGCTTCCCATACCCGAATGGAAGTGGGAACATATTACTATGGATTTCATTATAGGATTTCCAAGAAGCCCCAGTAGAAAAGATGTAATATGGGTTATTGTGGATTGACTCACTAAATCGACATATTTCTTGCCGTTTAGAGTTGGACAGTCCACAGAATTTCTAGCCGACATGTACATACGACAGATCATTAGATTATATAGAGTACCGGTTAGTATTGTGTCAGATCATGACTCAAGATTTATATCCTATTTTTGGCGAAGCATGCAAGAGAGTCTGGGCACCCGACTTAAGTTCAGTACTGCTTACCATCCACAGATAGATGGTCAGTCTGAGCGCACGATTCAGATATTGGAAGATATGTTGCGATCGTGTATGTTAGACTTCAGAGGGTCTTGGGACCATTTGCACTTAGTGGAGTTCTCTTACAATAACAGCTACCAGGCGAGCATCCAGATGGCACCATTCGAGGCTTTGTACGACAGAAAGTGCAGATCACTGATATGTTGGAGTGACATTGGTGAGCGTCAGATACTGGATCCAGAGTTAGTGATGCAGACTGCTGAGAAGGTAAAACAAATTCAGAATCATCTTCGTGCAGCTCAGGACAAACAAAAGCATTAGGCTGATACATACATACGACCTTTGGAGTTCAAGGAAGGAGAACATGTATTCTTGAGAATCTTACCTACTCGAGGTACTATTTAATTTGGGAGCAGAGGCAAGCTGAACCCGAGGTACATTGGGCAATTTGATATTCTGGAGCGTATTGGTGAGGTGGCATATCGTCTTGCATTACCTCCATCTTTAGAGAAAATGTATGATGTATTCCATGTCTCACAGCTGAGGAGGTACGTGACTGACCCAAGCCGCGTAGTCGATCATTCTGAGATTGCAGTAGGCCCTAGCTTGAGATATAAAGAGCAGCCAGTTGGGATACTCGACATCAGTGAGAAGATATTATGAGGTCAGACGATTACACTGGTTCGAGTAGCTTGAAAACATTACTCTCCCGACGAATCTACGTGGGAACGAGAGGATATCATACGCCAGCGTTATCCTCACATATTCGAAGGTGCAGGTATGACCTAAGCATTTCTTATAGTTACCATGTTTTAATTTTCTTTAGTAGCTAAATCTTTGATTGCGAGGACGCGATCTTCTTAAGGAGGGTAGATTGTAAACACCCGAATTTTTTTCAGAAATTAAAAATAAATTTTCAAAATTTTTCTGGAATTTTTAACCAATTAAAATAAATGTTCTTCTGAATTAAATACCTTTAAGTATTAAATTAAATATTAAAATATTATAAAAATAATATTTTTGAGTGTAAAATAAATAGATAGACATAGTATAATTTTCCTGGAATTTATTGGACCCCAGAACTATTTTTAAAGCCCTAAAAATATAGTTTTTAATTAAACCCAAAATAAACCGGGTTAAACCAATCCTGAATCGAACCAACCCTAATTAAATAAACCGGACCCAAACCCTAACGGGTCGGGTCAGGTCGGATCCATACCCAGAACCCGACTCGACCCACTACCCGACCCGAAACTGTAATTGCTACAGTAACCGATCATTAAACCCCCGCGATCGTTTCGCTTCTGCCTCGGCCATTACTTTCCCTCGCGGCCGTTCACCTCACAAATGCCGCCACCGTCCGCTCGCCTTCTCGACCGCCTGCCTCTCTCCATCAACGGCTGACCGACCACCTTCCCACTCCTCCCTATAAAACCCCGCTGCCACCACCATCAACCCCACCACTACAACACATCTCCCCGCTACCACCGCCACCCGAGCACCCCTCCGGCGTCCCCTTCGGCTGATCCCGAGCCCCCGCCGTTGAGCCCCGCCGCAGACATCCTCCCCGAGCAGTGCAACAGCTGCAGCAGTCTCAGCAAACGCCGTCGTCGTTGCCGCCGTGCCCCGCCGCGCCGCTTCCTTTCTCAACAGAAAACCACAACAAGGTACCCGCCTTCCCGCGTGCGTATCACCCTGTATATTGATCTGTTTTCTATTCTGTCGAATCCTACGCGTAGTCTACGTGACCCTCTTGGAACCCGTGCAACTCGTTCGAGGTATCGTGCCCTGTGTCTATCGCAAACTGCGACGCAAAAACAGGAAAAACTTTCCAATTTATAAAAATTCAGAATTTGGTTCGAACTCACAAGTTCATGGCTGATTTAATCCCAACCTGGTTAATGTTGTCAAAATTTACTTAAAAGGTAATTTAGACCATATAACCAAGTTTAAAAACCTTATTTTAGTTTTTTTTGTTGTAGCTTATTATTATTTTGTGGGTGAAAATGACCAAAAACTTGGTTATTTAAAACCCTAATTTTTACGGAACTGGGTGTACTCCGCTAAACGAGGTGACTTTGTCGTGTGCAAACTTCACTGAAAGGTGCGCACTGTCAATACGAACGTATGAGATTTTGCGAAAGTTGATTTGGATCTGTGTGCACACCGAAATCAATGCGTATCCGTCGACAACACCCTGTATCGGTTCTGTTCTGAAACTCATCATAACTTCGTGTACGCTCGACGTTTCAAAACAAAACTTGCGTCATCGGACTCGTAGCAATATGCTGGTCCTGTGACCCAAGTTTGGTTCGATTCTGAGAACGTTGACAAAATCCCGTATCGTGGGTCCTAAGGCTCTACTTGACGGACGATTTTATGATAGGCTCATCGGAATCCAGTTCTGGATATACCGTTGGGTTCGTATCATTGTTGTGGACTTGTAGACACTAATTTTGACGAATTTAAAGAATATTGTCTCTGGCACGTTTTTCGGTGCGAAGCGGGCCATATGTGGACCCCGCTTTGACCAAAAACTGTCAATTTTGCCCATGTGTCCAAATTGGACTTATGAACCGGCAATTCTAGCTATTTCATATCTTCTGAATATAATGTTAATGTTTATTTCAGCAACCGGAGGAGTACTTGAAGATCCCTTGAATATCGGAGCAGCAGTTGGAAACCAAACCCCAAGCAAGTGTACCTTGCCATACTTGCAATAAATTAATTCATATTATTCTCTTGATCTATTTATATGATGTATATGTTCAACCTAGGACCGTGTGACATTGCTTAGCGTCCGAATAATATTCGGGTGTCAATGACGTACGCAGAGTTGAGTAACGTCACTTGAGATTGATATTGTGATCCTATGTATCTTCGTGCTTGCATTATCAAGTACGTCATACCATAGGACACCTGACACTATTTATGAGACAGAATCTTTCTGAGTCATTCATGGTGATTCTGTATAGGCTACAGAATTTATGACATAGACTTTATACATATCTATAGCTATCATTATGACTTGCTGCATTAGCTATGATCTTGCGTGTTATGGATATGAGATGTCGTGGACATGAGACATGTGATTACATTGGGTGGAAAGAGACACACAGGCTACAGGCTAATTTTATATATATATTTATTATTGTCAGGCCGTAGACTCTACATCAGATCTAGGCATATTACGTGATATTACTGCTACCGGCTCCCCGATACAGAGATTTTAGTGGTCTCAGCCTGAGTACTAGTGATGCTCTCACTTGCATATCACATAGCTGGTTACATAGTTTACCCTATTGATTCATTTATTATTGTTCTGCATTTATTTTGGCTTGAGTTATTCTTGTACCTTGTTATGTCCCCTGAAGACCTGGATCCGGATTATGTCCCCAAATATAGCAGAGGAGATCTATCCCGAGTTATACGGGACAAGAGCAGAAGCAGAAGCAGAAGCAGGAGCAATACCGATACCCGAGGACGAGGTGATGGCCGAGGATTTCTTCTGAATATCTGCTTTATCTATACTTAGTCTCTGCTGTTGTTAGACTCTTTTATTTCTTGTTTATTGAACTGCTGTATCAGGCTTATCATCAGGTTGTTCCCCGATATACTTTATTGAGACTTGATGTTGGTTTATATTTTATTATGCTGATATTGATCGTATTTATCTTCCATGGATGAGATTAGATTGTGACATGTTTAGTAGACCTTTATTGTTGTTTACAGCTTAAGTACACTATGATGGGTCCATTAAATTGGGTTTTCCCATTAGAGTGTGCTGCTGGCCATTGCCACGTGTCTAGTCCCTCGGTATTTTGGGACTGGGATGTGACACGTAAGCATGCCAGCTGTATGTATATGGAGACTCCAATATATGGAAACCATAACACATACATACGCTGTATTATGAACAATAATTCACTAGTGGTATATAGTTGTCACAAGTCAAAGGGCATAACTAAATCTCATCTACACAAAAATTATAAAGAAATAAATGATCAAATATGTCAATGAACCAAATATGAACTAGTCGAGAAGAACTAATAGTTGGATGGAGACAAATCAACTACCAAACTAGAATATAAAAGTAAACATAATAAGTACATCATTTAATGAACAATGAGGCTCGAAGAGAAGACCTCCTTGAAAGAGAACAAAGTAGCAAGTCCATATCCGTGCTCCTGCGAATAGTCATAATCGTCTACACCTGGAAAGGGACCATGGGCTCAGAGGGACGTAACAAGATACATAGAAGCATGCCAATAAAGTACTAAAAATAAACATCCAAGGTTCACCTAACCATCTATGTGAATGCACTTTGAGAACAACTTTCCAATACGTGGACTATCTGGTTAAAATTGGATTGGCATAATTCTTTCGGAGAATCAAGGGCCGCATGTAGATAATATAGGGGTCATCATACCACGCATCTCCGACGGAGCGTGCGGGTTACACAAGAAAAGTACAAAGTAGCCCAAACGCCTTACTTGTTGTTCTCTCTACCCCATGCTCTATTTATGCCATATCCATGACACGATGGTACCTCTAATAACTACAAGTCTTCTAACATATCCCTATTAGCAGTTACTTCCTATCGCACGTCCCATATGTACAGGTGGTCAGCCCGTCACGGAAGTCCGTGTTCTACATGAGACTCACACTCGTGTAACAGATGTGTCACGGCCAATGAAAAGTAATGAAGCCTCCAAATCATGTGGTGGTCTTGTAAAACTAGGTCGACATGCATAGTATATAAAAAACACAAAATACGACGCCACCGTCGTTGCACCCAAGTTATTATTAGACACGCAGTTTATATAGCAGTTTAAAATATATGAAATAAATAACAGAAATAAAATATATACACCATATGGAATATAAATTACAGTACAATGGCAAGGTATACTTGCCTGGCAAGAATGCTGCGAAGTGTAAGCGTCAAGACGTCAAGCACAATGGATCAAAAACTATGGCTTCCGAATGAACGTCTCCGGATGCTGAAATAAACATCACCAACATTCCCAGAATAAGCGAAATAGTCAAAAAAGTCTACCCTTTCATCCAATTTAGACACAGGGACAAAACGATAATTTTATGTCAAAGTGGGTTCATATGTGGGCCAACTTTGTACCGAAATACGTGCCAGAGGTAAAGGTCTCTAAATGGAACAAATTATAGGCCAAACAAATTCTAAATGATGATACAAACTCAATGGTATATCCAATTCTGGATTTCGGTGAGGCGGTCACAAATTCGCCCTTCAAGTCAAACTGTGGGGCCCGCAAATAGGCGGCTCGGTCAACTGTCTCAGAATCGCGAGAAACTAAGGTCACAGGACAAATATGATATCACGAATCCAATGGCGCAAGTTTCGTCGCATTCCGATAAGCGTACACAAAATAGGGTGGTAGTTTACGAAAGTCGCGATTTGGGAACTTTTTGCGGATATGGGTTGATTCCGACGCGCACAGACGTCCGAATCAACTTTCGCGAAAGCTCACACGTCAGGATATATCATACGCGCCTTTTGGTCTAATTGGTACGCGATGACCCGGTCCCGTTTGACGGAGCGCACTCTGTATCACAAAATTTTAGTTTTAAAATACCAAGTTTTTGGTCATTTTGGAGGTCAAATAATTTAACAAATAAAACAAACTAATAAAAACTAAAAGAATAGAAAAAAATTTGGTTATATTGAGAAGAAAACCCTTTAATTAGATTTTTAAAATATTAAAAAGGTTGGTGGCAAATTGGGCGTGAACATGGGATTTTGGTTCAAAATTTTGGACTGTTTTTGGTCAGTTTTTTGGCCGTTTTTTGTTCAATTTTTTGACCAAACCAGGGCTCAAAAACTCGTCCCGCTTGAAGAAAATCCTAGAGGGTTAGGTTGTGAACGTACACGGACAAATTGCTCGAGAAAAAAAACAAAGATGAGAGAGATACAATACCGTGAAGTAGGGCGTCGGGACTGTGCTGCTGCTGCTGATTCCCGCGCGTAGACGGGGCGGACGGCCGTGCGGTCGTCGCAGGGCGGCGGCGGCGGCGCATCTCCGGTCGTTTGGCGGCGGACTGCGGTCGATCGGAGGTCTGGGATTAGGGTTAGGGTTTGATTTTAGGTTTAAGTTATATAATAATAGTAATAATAATATAGAAGGGAGAGGGGGAGGTCGTGGGTTCAGGGGGAGGTCGCGGGTTCAGGGGGGTCGCTGGGGTAGTTTAGCAGTAGATTTTGTTTAGGTTTTATATTTTTTTTCTTTTTTTTCTTTTATTATTATTACTATTATTATATTATTATTATTATTATTATTATTATTATTATTATTATTATTATTATTATATATTTATTAACATACATATTTACATATATAGATGAGGTTAAAAAATTCAAAAATAATATTTGCACACAAAATAAATTCTAGAAACTTTTTCTTTGTAAAGCTTTTAATAAAATACTACACCCAAAATATTTTATAAAATATTTTTAATTAATAATTAGATATTTATCTAGTTATAATAGATCAAATAATTGTATTATCTAATTAACTAAGTAAATAACTAAATAGTTATCCACAAAATAGGATAATAGTAAATAATATACAAATCTATAAAAAAGGAAAAATGCCTAACTTGGCACGAGAAATCATGGGTTACTAATTATAGAAAAGTTAGAATTGAAAAATAACCACAATAAATTATATATATATAATATCAGAATATTTAACACTTAATCTATGGTTGTTACACTAATGTCATACTAATGCCAAGGGATCGAATTTATATGCCACAAAAAGATCCTACAGGTAATGTCTCTTGTGTAGGCTACTTCCTATGAAGGAAGATACAAATTTTGGGACCATCCTATATCATTAATGTCCAAACCATGGTGAAGTATCCTAATAAAATTATTAGATTTTAATTGTTTTGAAAAATAAACTAAAATAAATACAAGAAATATAAAATACACACAAGATACCTATTTTTGGGTAAGGGGGTTTATAGGGTTTCCTTCTACCCTCATAGATCTTGTACTGTATATTCTTTTGAGGCGTGTCACGTCCCAGTCCCAAAATATCGAGGGACTAGCCACGTGGCAATGGCCAGCAGCACACACCGATGGATAAACCCAATTTAATGGACCCATCAGGGTGTACCTAAGTTATAATACAACAATAAGGGTCTATGCTACTAATCTCATCTACAGAAGTAAATACAATCTATATGAAATATAAAGCAACATCAAGTCTCAATAAAATATATCTCGGGGAATAACCCGATAATGAGTTTGATACAACAGTTCATTAGACAGGAAATAAGAGTCTAACAATAGAAATAACTGAGTATAATTACCAGATACTCAGAAGAAATCCTCGGTGATCACCTCATTCTCGGGTTCTGGTACTGCTCCAATATCTACTTCTGTCCCATACACGTCGGAGTAGATCTTCTCTGCTAAACCTGGGGACATAATCTGGATTTCAGGTCCTCAGGGGACATAGCAAGGTACAAGAATAACTCAAGCTAAATAAATGCAGTGTAGTAATAAATGAATCAATAGGGCATAATAAGTAACCAGCTATGTGATATGCAAGTGAGAGCATTATTTATACTCAGGCTGAAACTATTATAGGCTCTGTGTCGGAGAGACCCATAGCAGCATTTTCTCGAAGGGCCAGTAAATGTGCCAAAGTTCTGTGTCAGAGTCTAAGGCACCTCCAGTAATGTAATATATATATATATATATATAATCAGCCTTTAGTCTGGTAAAACTCTCCTCACCCAATGTAATCACACGTCTCATATCCACGATGTCTCATGTCCATGTCACGCAAGATCAAGATCTCTAACTAATGCAGCGAGTCATAATGATACATATGCATATAGAAAATGTATGTCACGAATCATATAACCTATATAGAATCACCATGAATAACTCAGAAAGATTCTGTTTCATGAATAGTATCATGTGTCATATTGTATGATGTACTTGATATTGCAAGCACGAAGATATATAGGGTCGTGATATCAATTTCTAGTGACGTTACACGACTCCTCTTACGGCGTCGACACCCGAATATTATTCCGACGCTAAGCAATGTCACACGGTCCTAGGTTGAACATTTATATCATATAATTAAATCAAGAGAATATTATGTAGCAAATACTTCAAGATTGGCAAGGTACACTTGACTGGTGCTTGGATTCCAACAGTTGCTCTGGTATCAGCGGGATCTTCAAGTATTCCTTCGGTTGCTGAAATAATCATTACCATCATGTTCAGATGATATAAAATAGCTAGAATTGCCTGTCCATAAGTCTAATTTGGATACAAGGACAAAATTGACAGTTTCTGGTCAAAGTAGGGTCCACATGTGGCCCACTTCGCACTGAAAAATATGCCAGAGATAAAGTTCTCCAAATTTATCAAACTTAGTGTCTACAAGTCTAGAACGACGATACAAACCCAAAGGAATATACAGAACTAGATTTTGATGAGCCGATCACAAAATCGCCCGTAAATAGAGCCGTGGGGCCCACGATACGGGATTTTGTCAACGTTCTCAGAATCGAACCAAACTTGGGTCACAGGACCAGTGTATTGCTATGAGTCTGATGGCGCAAGTTTCGTTTTGAAATGACAAGCGTACACGAAGTTACAACGAGTAGGCCGATACCAGACGTTGTCGACGGATACGTATTGATTCCGGTGTGCACGCACATCCAAACGAACTTCCGTAAAATCTCACAAGTCCATATTGACGGTGCGCACCTTTCAATGATGTTTGCACACGACCAAGTCATCTCGTTTAGCGGGGCGCATCCAGTTTCGTAAAAAATTAGGTTTTTAAATAACCAAGTTTTTGGTCATTTTTACCCGCGAATATATTACAATCTACAGCACAATAAATTAAACTAAAAATAGGGTTTTAATCTCGGTTATATGGTCTAAATTACTGTTCAGGTGATTTTTAGGATTAGTTAATAGGTTGCACGCAAAACGGTCGTGAACCAGGGAGTTCGGGTCAAACTTTGAAATTTTAGAAATTGGGAATATTTTTATGTTTTTGCGTCGTAGTTTACGATCGACACAGGATGCCATACCCTGAACAAATTGCACAGGGTTCGAGAGGGTCATGCGGTCTATGCGCACGATTTGATAGAATGGAAAATGGATCAATATACAGGGTGATACGCACGCGGGAAGGCGGGTACCTCGATGCTGATGTTGGCGACAGGATGACACGGCGAGGCACAATGGTGGCAGCGAATACTGCGGTGGCGGAGCTCGCTGCTGTGTCGTCGGGGCTCCTCGAGGTCGCCGGAGTCATTGTCCGGAGGGGAGAAGCGGCGGAGACGGTGCTCGAAGTCGGCCGGAGAGACGGATGGCGGTGGAGGAATGGAGATGATGGGGGTTCGTCGGGTCGGCCGCAGGTTTTATAGGGAGGGCGGAGAGTTGGTCTGTCGACGGTTGGCGAAGGTGGTCGGTCGGGGAGGGGAAAGGATAGGGGCGGCCGCGGAACGGTCGCGGAGTCGGGGAGTCGTCGGTTGGGAAAATTGGGGAATTACTGTAGCACTAGGCGGGTCGGGTTCGGGTTCTGGATTTGCAAGTACGGGTCGGGTTTAAATCCGGTTAGGGTTGGTTTGGGTTGGGTTGGTTTAATTAATTTAAACCGGTTGGTTCGGTTCAAGTTGGTTTAATTTGGTTCAGGTTGGTTTATTTTGGTTCATATAAAAACTTTATTTTTAGATCTTTAAAAAATAGTTCTGGGGTTCAATAAATTCCAGAAAAATTACAGTATGTCTATTTATTTATTTTACACTCAAAAATATTATTTTTATAATATTTTAATATTTATTAAAATCAAAAAATTAATTTAATTCTAGAAAACATTAATTTTAATTAATTAAAAATCACAGAAAATTCTCGAAAATTTATTTTTAAATTTTGAAAAATCCGGGTGTTTACAATCTACCCTCCTTAAGAGGATTGCGTCCTCGCAATCAAAGAATTATAAAACATAACCGGTCAGAAGAGATGACACGATTGCAAAATATGTTCGAAGCACGACACAACAAAAGAATCATGATTAAGGAGAAATCGAGGGATGAGGGTTAAGCAAAACACATAGGGAAGAAATAAAGTATTTCCCTAGAAAATAAAATTTTAGGTAATTCAAGAGTAAAAAAATCTGGTTAGAGCAAAGAAAACTACAACTTAGGAAAACTAGGTTATCAATTATTAATAAGTTCAAAATACTAGGTTTAAGGCTAAGAAAATGAATTAACAGGCACGTGCTAAAGCATCACTAGGAATAGATAACTATGAATAACTTAAATCTTACGCGTATTTGCTACTCCACGAGTCTGTGCGCTCTCAATGATCATCGCAAAAGCTTATCCGCATCCTTGTAGTGGATTCCTCTGCTGCTGGGCCTGTTCGAAGAGTACTGCTTGGGGTGTCAAAGGTGGCCTCGGCTGATACCCTCCTGGAGCTGGTGGTATGACTCCTTCAACTCCCGTTTGTGGTGCTCCCAATGCTGGATAGGCTGGCCTCGGTGTTGGTAAAGCTTGTTGGTTTAACATTAGTGCTTCCTCTCGATGCTCAGGACAATCCTTGGCTAAATGTTGGTTGGATCCGCAAATCAAGAATAATCCTAACATGCGTCTGCACTCGCTCTCATAATGGCCTCGCTTGCCACAATATTGACATGTAGGCAAGAATAAGGCTCTTGGTGCTGCTCTCTGTGGTGGTTTCCTCTAGGGTCGCTTTGCAGCTCTTTCCTGTTGTGCTTGGTCTGGTGCTAATGCGTGCGGCCGCTTCTGACTGGACTCTCTCCTGGTGACGTGCTCCATGCGTCGGGCTGCAGCAAGGACTTCCGTGTCTAAAGTAGTTGTAACGTAGCTGATTAATTTCTGTAGCTCAAAGCTAAGTCCGTCAAAGAACTTCACTTGGCTTTGATGGGCCCCTTGATGAACTTGCCGTTGGGCTTGCATCATTGCGTAGAACATTTGGAACATCTGATTTTCGTCCATAGGCTGTCCGGGTGGAAAAGTAGGCATCGGTGGAGTAAACTACGACGATGGTGAAATATCATCTTGCTATCTCCTCAAGGCGAGCTAATCTGCTTGATTGTCTTGTTGAGTTAATTGCTTTCCATCCAATGGTGTCATTTTATCATCATAGGTGACCACAAAACCTTATGATGTTACTGTAGGAGTCTCGTCGCTTGCTCGTGGATCCATTACTCTGCATCCAAAATAAACTATAAGAGGCACACAAAGGTATCAAGGCAGGATGCAAGTCAAGAAATTAATTCGAATCCGATATAGAGATCAAGAATGATTCAATCAAGTGGATGAGATCATATAACTTATCATATCCTTATCGCAGGCTTGCTCAGTTTCTTAGTTGAAACTGAAACAATTTAGTCGTTGACCTGCATGGGCCACCACAAAAACCATGTCACGCCCCAGTCCTAAAATACCGAGGGACTAGCCATGTGGCAATAGCCAACAGCACACACCGATGGGCAAACCCAATTTAATGGACCCATCAGGGTGTACTTAAGCTGTAATACAATAATAAGGGTCTATGCTACTAATCTCATCCACATAAGTAAATACAATCTATATGAAATATTAAGCCTCATCAAGTCTCAATAAAACATATCTCGGGGAACAACCCGATAATGATTTTGATACAGCAGTTCATTAGACAGAAAATAAGAGTCTAACAATAGAAATAACTGAGTATAATAACTAGATACTCAGGAGAAATCCTCGACGATCACCTCGTCCTCGGGTTCTGGTACTGCTCCAATGTCTACTCCTGTCCCGTACACCTCGGGGTAGATCTCCTCTGCTAAACTTGGGGACATAATCTGGATTCCAGGTCCTTAGGGGACATAGCAAGGTACAAAAATAAATTAAGCCAAATAAATGCAGTGTAGTAATAAATGAATCAATATGGCATAATAAGTAACCAGCTATGTGATATGCAAGTGAGAGCATTATTCATACTCAGGCTGAAACTACTATAGGCTCTATGTAGGGGAGACCCATAGCAGCATTTTCTCGAAGGGCCAGTAAATGTGCCAAAGCTCTATGTCAGAGTCTAAGGCACCTCCAGTAATGTAATATATATATATATATATATATATATATATATATATATATATATATATATATATATATATATATATATATATAATCAGCCTTTAGTATGGTAAAACTCTCTCCACCCAATGTAATCGCATGTCTCATGTCCACGACGTCTCATGTCCATGTCACATAAGATCATGATCTCTAACTAATGCAGTGAGTCATAATGATACATATGCATATAGAAAATCTATGTCACGAATCCTGTAACCTATGCAGAATCACCATGAATAACTCAGGAAGATTATGTTTCATGAATAGTGTCTGGTGTCCTATTGTATGATGTACTTGATATTGCAAGCACGAAGATATATAGGGTCGTGATATCAATTTCTAGTGACGTTACATGACTCTGTGTACGGTGTCGACACCCGAATATTATTCGGACGCTAAGCAATGGCACACGGTCCTAGGTTGAACATTTATATCATATAATTAAATCAAAAGAATATTATGTAGCAAATACTACAAGATTGGCAAGGTACACTTGTCTGGTGCTTGGATTCCAACAGTTGCTCTGGTATCAGCGGGATCTTCAAGTGTTTCTCTGGTTGCTGAAATAATCATTACCATCATGTTCAGAAGATATGAAATAGCTAGAATTTTCTGTCCATAAGTCCAATTTGGACACAGGGGCAAAATTGACAGTTTTTGGTCAAAGCAGGGTCCTCCAAATTCGTCAAACTTAGTGTCTACAAGTCTAGAACGATGATATAAATCCAACGGAATGTCCAGAACTGGATTCTGATGAGCCGATCACAAAATCGCCCGTCAAGTGGAGCCGTGGGGCCTACGATACAGAATTTTATCAACGTTCTCAGAATCGAACCAAACTTGGGTCATAGGACCAGCGTATTGCTACGAGTTTGATGGCATGAGTTTCATTTTGAAACAACGAGTGTACACGAAGTTACAACGAGTTTCAGAATAGGGCTGATACGGAACGTTGTCGACGGATACGCGTTGATTTCGGTGTGCACGCACATCTAAACCAACTTTCGTGAAATCCCACACGTCATTATTGACGGCGTGCACCTTTCTGTGAAGTTCGTACACGACCAAGTTATCTCGTTTAGCAGGGCGAACCCAGTTCTGGAAAAATTAGATTTTTAAATAACCAAGTTTTTGGTCAATTTCATCAGCGAATATATTACAATCTACAACACAATAAATTAAACTAAAAATAGCATTTTAATCTCGGTTATACGATCTAAATTACTGTTCAGGTAATTTTTAGAATTAGTTAACAGGTTGTACACAAAACGGTCATGAACCGGAGAGTTCGAGTCAAATTCTAAAATTTTAAAAATTGGGAATATTTTCTTGTTTTTGCGTCGCAGTTGGCGATCGACATAGGACACGATATCCCGAACGAATTACCCAGGGTTCTAGAGGGTCACGCGGTCTATGCGCACGATTCAACAAAATAAAAAATGGATCAAAATATAAGGTGATACGCACGCAGGAAGTCGGGTACATCGATGCTGATGTTGGCGACAGGATGACGCGGCGAGGCGCGACGGTGGCGGCGGTTACTGCTGTGGCGGAGCTCCCTGCTGTGTCGTTGGGGCTCCTCGAGGTCGTCGGAGTCGTTGTCCGGAGGGGAGAAGTGGCGAAGACGGTGCTCGAAGTCGGCCGGAGAGACGGATGGCGGTGGAGGAGTGGAGATGATGGGGGTTCGTCGGTTCGGCCGCGGGTTTTATAGGGAGGGCGGGGAGTTGGTCGGTCGGCGGTTGGCGAAGGTGGTCGGTCTGGGAGGGGAATGGATAGTATCGTGCCCCGATCCCGTAAGGGCCGATCCCGTAGGGCCTATCGTCCTCGCTTGGTCCCTACGGAACCATTCGTCCTCGCTTGGTCCCTACGGAACCGTTCGTCCTCGCTTGGGCGCGATGCCGTGCAAGCCTAAGTTGCGCTTGCACCAGGCAACGTACCTGCACAAGACAAGTTAGACAAAATATACATATATAGGCACAGAGTAAAATGCAGAGAACCAAAGTTGAACACATTTGATAGCACACAAAATACTTTCTTTTATTGAATACTGAAGATTTGGATTACAAAGTGTTTGCTTGGCTGAGTTACAAAAATATGCCTTAGAAGGCTTACAACTCTTTTCACATTCCCAAAACTAGCCACAACGCCCATTACATTATGCCCTTGTAATAGGACCAAAATAGTAAAACATCTAGCAGAAGAGGAAGTAGCCCACTGGAGAGGTAAGCAGCGGAAGAAGCAGCATGAACACAATCCTAAGGAAGGGTGCGCACACGCTGATTCAGGTTGAGGATGCTTGCCAAACTCTCGCTTCCAGTACCTGGATATTTGCCCACAAACGTGGGTCAGTACTACCACATGTACTGGTGAGCGACCGTGGCCAAACTCACCTTAGAAATTTACACTAAGTAAGCATATGAAGCTAGCATTATTAAGTGGTCTTTCTGGTTGTCTAGTTTCTTTTTAACAATTCATGCTAGGAAACATAGACAATATAAAGCAAGTGCATATGATATTTCTTACCCATGGCCGAGCGGTTATCCCTGCAGCAGACACACAAGTTAGCCACAATTTGCATATGAATAACTTATGAATCGAAAATAGGCATCAATGTGTTAGGTATGCAAGAAGGTAAACCTAGCATGCGCCCTAACTATATGATGGTCCCCTCCACGGGATTAGTAGTTGGGACGTACAAGCCCATCCTACTAATGGACGAGTCTACCCTCCCGTAAGTAAGGACGTTCACGCCTCAGGGTATCTAGATCTCTTTCCGGCCGAACGATCCCCAGTGCCCCAGGGACCGCCCGAGAGATAATCCTTGTGCACAAGTTGTCCTGACCAAATGCATGAATGCAAGCTCCTATCAGAAAATATGCTATCATGCAACTGATGAACAATGAGCAAGCAAGTCTATCTCTTCTTTTCTCTTTTCTCTTTTTCTCTTTTCTAGATCATGTCCAGAGTTTTCCAGCTATAATACTCGAGGCATAGCATACAAGGGACAATAAGCATTCCATAAGCAACTAGTAAGTTAGCAGTTCTATACTTGAAGCATGCAATACTTTCTTTCTCTTTTTAGCTTATCTTTTTAGTGAGGCAGCATATTTATGTGAACTCGAGATTCTTTATTAGGCATGCAAACTTAAAGGATTCATCGAAGGGCCTAAGCCACTCACCTAATGAACCGAACGAGGGGATGGGGAAGCCTAAGCGACGTTCACTCCTTGGTTATGCGTCCTGAAAATGCAACAACACTTGGTTAGCATACTTCAATCTCTTTCCCTTACGATTCGAAAGAACGCGCAAGCGAAAAAGCGAAATCATGAAAACCAAGTCATCGAAAGCAACTCAAAACACAAAGCAACACAAAACCAAGAAGCAAAGCAACCAACAAAACTCTTGGACTTATTTCAATAGAAGCCGTTCGATTAATTCGAAGGGTTCATTGCACTTCGTCCGTGTTGATTCGGTAAGGTTTCCCCGAGAGTCGATTCTCAACCGAGTCGAAGCAGCGTAGTGTTCCATAAGTAACCGTTTGGAGCGGGGCATTACATACTACCCCACTGAGAAGAAGTTTCGTCCACGAAACTTAAGAGATCAAGGAGGCAAAGATCAAGCATCAAGAGTTCAAAGGAATAAGACTCACCAACATCGTGTCCGCTCTTATCACGCTCAATATTCAACTGATACACTCTAGGCCTTCTTATCTGATCAGTTGGTTCCAGAGCAGGACCCGGAGGGGTCTGAGTCTCAACCCGAGCAGTCTTGTTGTTTCCATCCGGGTATGGCGGCGGAACCCTCTTGTTTTGGCAGTTCACTGCCTGATGCTCTTTTTCCCCGCAGTTATAACACTCATTATTTGCACCACGACAAATATCTACGGTATGGCCTGGTTTGTGGCAGTAAATGCATATAGGACCTGGGCGCCGCTCGCCCGTTGTTTTCTTTTTTCCATTATGGTATCTCTTAGCAGGAGGGTTTCGAGGAGCCGGTGCCCTTTCTGGAGCATTTTGCGGAGTGAACTGCTCGTTCTGCACGGCTGCCTCAAAGGCTTGTATATAGGTTTTGCACTCCCGGTTCATAACATCTTTTCTTAGATTATCGTTTAAGCCTTTTATGAACCGATGTGTGCGGGCTCCCTCATCGGGAATTATCGAGCTAGCGAACTTAGTAAGTTTGGAGAATTCTGACTCGTAATCTTCGACAGACATGCTCCCTTGCTTAATCTCGGTAAACTCGTCTTCTTTTCTCTGCCTGACAGCTGGCGGGAGGAAATGTGCAAGGAATGCTTCCTTGAACATTCCCCAAGTGATCCTACCATCCTGATGTTTGGTGGCGAGGTCTGCCTTCTTGACTTCCCACCAATCGTGTGCACTTAACCGCAGCTACATATCTGCGCACGCCACCCTCTTGTTCGCAGGTATTGAGGCAAAGCTAAACAAGCTCTCCATCTTTGCGACCCAGTCCATCACCTTATCCGGCGTGGTCCTGCCTTCAAACTCCGGAGGGTTCAACTTCAGGAACTCAGCGCCTTTAAAGGTAGACTTTCCGGCCGTGCGAGGAGGCTCGTTTGTTTCTGCTAATCCTGCACCTTGAGGCATGGTCGGGGCAGTCACAGGTGTTGCGGCGGTGCCAGATGTACCACTGTTCGCTGCTAGTGTTGTCACTATCTGCGTCAGGGAGTCAAGCTGCTTTTGTTGTGCCAAGGCTCTAGCATCAGCTCGTTGCTGCTGAGCCTCGAATCGTTCTTGTTGTGCAGCATGACGATCGTTTTGATTCTGTAACATTGCAATCAATCTATCCATTTGATCATCGCTCACGCTAGCTGCGCGCGATGACTCAGGGTTACCAGCACCTGTTCTTGTCATCTTTGCTGCAAAAGAGAGTAGCTTGCATTAGTCTCATAACGTATTATAGACTTATTGTATGGGACGTTGGGTTTTCATACTCTTAGGGACCTTTCTCACTCGATTTACTTCTTAAAGATTCGAAATCAATTTTCGAAATTCGGGACTTTTGAAATCGCTTGAAAACTTATATCCTTTTCGAAGACGATGTTTGAAGAGGCCAAGGACGTAAAGCCATGCTCTGATACCACCTGTCGTGCCCCGATCCCGTAAGGGCCGATCCCGTAGGGCCTATCGTCCTCGCTTGGTCCCTACAGAACCATTCGTCCTCGCTTGGTCCCTACGGAACCGTTCGTCCTCGCTTGGGCGCGATGCCGTGCAAGCCTAAGTTGTGCTTGCACCAGGCAACGTACCTGCACAAGACAAGTTAGACAAAATATACATATATAGGCACGGAGTAAAATGCAGAGAACCAAAGTTGAACACATTTGATAGCACACAAAATACTTTCTTTTATTGAATACTGAAGATTTGGATTACAAAGTGTTTGCTTGGCTGAGTTACAAAAATATGCCTTAGAAGGCTTACAACTCTTTTCACATTCCCAAAACTAGCCACAACGCCCATTACATTATGCCCTTGTAATAGGACCAAAATAGCAAAACATCTAGCAGAAGAGGAAGTAGCCCACTGGAGAGGTAAGCAGCGGAAGAAGCAGCACGAACACAATCCTAAGGAAGGGTGCGCACACGCTGATTCAGGTTGAGGATGCTTGCCAAACTCTCGCTTCCAGTACCTGGATATTTGCCCACAAACGTGGGTCAGTACTACCACATGTACTAGTGAGCGACCGTGGCCAAACTCACCTTAGAAATTCACACTAAGTAAGCATATGAAGCTAGCATTATTAAGTGGTCTTTCTGGTTGTCTAGTTTCTTTTTAACAATTCATGCTAGGAAACATAGACAATATAAAGCAAGTGCATATGATATTTCTTACCCACGGCCGAGCGGTTATCCCTGCAGCAGACACACAAGTTAGCCACAATTTGCATATGAATAACTTATGAATCGAAAATAGGCATCAATGTGTTAGGTATGCAAGAAGGTAAACCTAGCATGCGCCCTAACTATATGATGGTCCCCTCCACGGGATTAGTAGTTGGGACGTACAAGCCCATCCTACTAATGGACGAGTCTACCCTCCCGTAAGTAAGGACGTTCACGCCTCAGGGTATCTAGATCTCTTTCCGGCCGAACGATCCCCAGTGCCCCAGGGATCGCCCGAGAGATAATCCTTGTGCACAAGTTGTCCTGACCAAATGCATGAATGCAAGCTCCTATCAGAAAATATGCTATCATGCAACTGATGAACAATAAGCAAGCAAGTCTATCTCTTCTTTTCTCTTTTCTCTTTTTCTCTTTTCTAGATCATGTCCAGAGTTTTCCAGCTATAATACTCGAGGCATAGCATACAAGGGACAATAAGCATTCCATAAGCAACTAGTAAGTTAGCAGTTCTATACTTGAAGCATGCAATACTTTCTTTCTCTTTTTAGCTTATCTTTTTAGTGAGGCAGCATATTTATGTGAACTCGAGATTCTTTATTAGACATTCAAACTTAAAGGATTCATCGAAGGGCCTAAGCCACTCACCTAATGAACCGAACGAGGGGATGGGGAAGCCTAAGCGACGTTCACTCCTTGGTTATGCGTCCTGAAAATGCAACAATACTTGGTTAGCATACTTCAATCTCTTTCCCTTACGATTCGAAAGAACGCGCAAGCGAAAAAGCGAAATCATGAAAACCAAGTCATCGAAAGCAACTCAAAACACAAAGCAACACAAAACCAAGAAGCAAAGCAACCAACAAAACTCTTGGACTTATTTCAATAGAAGCCGTTCGATTAATTCGAAGGGTTCATTGCACTTCGTCCGTGTTGATTCGGTAAGGTTTCCCCGAGAGTCGATTCTCAACCGAGTCGAAGCAGCGTAGTGTTCCATAAGTAACCGTTTGGAGCGGGGCGTTACAGATAGGGGCGGCCGCGAAACGGCCGTGGAGTCGGGGAGTCATCGGTTGGGAAAATAGGGGAATTACTGTAGCACTAGGCGGGTCGGGTTCGGGTTCTAGGTTTGCGGGTACGGGTCGGGTTTATATTCGACCCGTTAAGGTTGGTTTGGGTTGGGTTGGTTTAATTAATTTAAACCGGTTGGTTCGGTTCGATTCAAGTTGGTTTAATCCGGTTGAGGTTGGTTTATTTTGTTTTATATAAAAACTTTATTTTTAGGTCTTTAAAAAATAGTTCTGGGGTCCAAAAAAATTACAGTATGTCTATTTATTTATTTTACACTCAAAAATATTATTTTTATAATATTATAATATTTAATAAAATCACAAAATTAATTTAATTCTAGAAAAACATTGATTTTAATTAGTTAAAAATCATAGAAAATTCCCAAAAAATTATTTTTAATTTTTGAAAAATCCGGGTGTTTACAAGGCGTTTAGCCACCGAGCACGTGTTAGCTCGCATTTTGGACTTGACATTCCACCTACGGGCAATGACATGATTATCGTATTCTAGACCATGGCTAGTGTTGATCATGTATGACTTATACTATGCTAGTTCTTCATTTTGTATTACTAGCTTCATGATCATCTATGCATATTTGGTTTGTGACGCTTTACTATTTTGCTCCAGATAATCTTATTTCTTGCTTATTGTTTATCTGCTTGTGATTGAGACACCTAGGACTGTTTGACATAGGCTTGATTGATGGATTATAGTATTAAACCCCATGTTTCACAGCTTCACCGTATATGCAGAGTACCGATATGCTCTAAGTATACGTAGCTGGCCATTGTCATTCTCTGCTCTCCAGTATTCTGGTTCTGGGGCGTGACACCTTATGATCCATTAGTGAAGTATAATTGAATGACACTAGATATATGCTTTTGTAAGGAGATAGTGTTGCCTAGATTGTAGAGTTTGGAGGTCCATAACACCCATTTTGTCGACAATAGACTTAGCAAGAAGTTAGTTTGGCAACTGTAGAGGCACAAACATCAGACGAGTCTTAGATTCTTGATGAACTTAAACTATTCATACTTTCATTCATCAAAATCCCATGTACTTATATTTTTGGACAATATTGACTTATGCTGCTATTATAGACTAGTTTTTGCAAGGTTATTCTTTTATCGAGCTTGTTTATGACATATGTGTTATTGGGGACGCCCACTAATACATTGTCTAAATTTGAATCAGTACAGTATGGTCTGATCAATCTTAGTACACTTGGTTCACTCTTTCTTATGACTATTTTACGTGGATTGAGATATTGTTGACTTAGCTTATTAGATGAATATACTTGCCATCTAGACAGGTTATAGCATATCGTACCGGTTACATAAATGTACTTATACGAGCCTACGAATAGTAATAAATAAAAATATGATCTCAATTCATAACTGCCTTGACAACCCTTTTTTGAATTCTTCCATCGCCTTTAAACTCGTATTTGTATTTGATCGCATCCCCCTTGAACTCCTTTTTATTGTTTTTCGTCTTTTCCTATTTCCAAAATACGAACGCTTGTGCTGGATGGAAGTTTGATATATGTATATTACTAGATATATACCCCATTATGACACAAAATTTTAGGAGTATAGATAGATGTAGAATCGATGCAATATGGCGGGTTAGCAGCCATAAGGATAGTTTGATATTTTAACTAGATGACATACCCACAAAACTAGTAGGTGACATGAGTAGTAGTGGTAGTATTCTATTTTCTATCAATACATCGTCCCCTTGAGTTACTAATCTTCTCTATCGTATTCCTCGCATCCTCGATTCCATACGCAAGTACTCCTTGTACTAAAACTTATTCATGCCATATTACCTTGCTTAAAGTAGACCAGACAGACCCTTAGAATTTAATGCATGATTTATATTTATTTTTCTCCCAAGTTTGAGTTATGATAATTCATACTTGACCTTTCTCTACCATTTTGTCTTCTCTTATTTTTGAAACCGTGCCTTTTTTTAATTTCGAGGACAAAATTCTTATAAGTTGGGTAGAATATAATCCCCATAATTTTAATTTACAAATTTATTAATTTTTTATTTGATTAGTGGATTTTTCTTATTAACTTAGCTAATTAGATAATATAGTTCTTCAATTTATTTTAACTATATAAAAATTTATCTATATTTGGTAACTATAAATGTTTAACAAAAATATTTATTTATAGTGTATAATTACTTACTAAAGTGTTATGAATTTTTTCTAGATTTAATTCTGTTAGATATATATTTTATTAGATTTTTTCTATATACATATATATTAAATATTTAAAATAAAATAATAAAATAAAATAAAATAAAATCCCTTAATAAATAACTCTAACCTAACTAATCCTAAACTACCCGCAGCAGACCCAGACCCGAACCCGCGGACGACCCCCCTGGCCGACTGCCTCTCTCTCTCTCTCTCTCGATCCTCTATCTCTCTCTCTCTATATATATATAGATGTATCTACTTCACTAATCCCTAATCCAAACCTTCCACCTCTCCCCGCTGAGACCCCCCTGGCCGGTGGCCGCCGCACCGTCGCCCCACTGCCGCCCGCCGCCAACCAACTGCACCCGCACGACATAACAGGTAGCCCAAACCCCTCTCTTCCTGGTAATATAACTTCTTCATCTCCACTTTGTTCTTCGACGGTGCTTTAGGAACATGGCCCAAAGGCGTTATTTTCTCTAGTGTCAGGATAGTACTAATTTTTCCACACAATCTGGTCATCAATCACACTTACTCCCTCACAGAGCCATTCTCCAACATTGTCGCAGAGTACAACACTCTCGTCATTGGGCTCCAGTTCATTAAAAAAGTGGGAGTTGACTACTTAGAGGCCTACGACAAATCGAAATTGATAGTCAATTAAGTCTAAGGTGAGTACGAAGTCTGGAATGAAGACTTGATTCCCTACCACCAAGCCACTCTCGGCATTATCTCCACCTTTAAGGGGTTCTTCATAGAGCACGTCCCTCGATTGCAAATATCGATGCTGATGTCCTGGCCGGCCTCGCAGTCTCTTTAGCTATTTCAGTCAATACTCATGAACTGATCACCGTGGTAGGTCAAGAGCTGGTCTGCCCGAAGAATAACCTCTATCTGTGCCTGAGCTACTCAGTAGAGATAAGCTCCGACTCCCAAGGCTGAAGACTCATATTCATCGACTACGCAGTCTATGGAATTCTCTCTGAGAACCCAAAGGAAGCCAATTCTATCAGAAGATGTTCCTTCTAGTTCTATTATGATACGGCTACTAAAATGATGTATAGTCGTTCCTACGACGGTGTTCTGCTACGATGCCTATCGAATAAAGAAGCAAAGTAAGCTCTCCGCAAGGCTCACAATGGGATTTGTGGTGCCCATTACCCCGGACCCAAGCTATAAGAACGTCTCCAGAGAATGGATTACTATTGGCCGACAATGGTCGCAGATGCTGTTGACTATGCGAGGAAGTGCCAAGTGTGCCAAATTAACGCAGACTTTATCCACCATACCTCAGAAATCCTACACCCAACGGTAATATCTTGGCTATTTGAAGAGTGAGGAATGGACATTATCAGGCCAATAAGTCCACCTTCGTCTAAGGGACATCGATTTATCCTCTCTATTATCGACTACTTCTCCAAGTGGGCAAAATTTATACCACTCGCTGAAGTCAAAATATCAAATGTGATCAGCTTCGTCAAGCATCACGTCATATACCGATTTGGCTCGCGATGAAGGATCATCCATGACAATGGTCCATAATTCGTAAGTCACGCTTTTTTCCGGTTTTGCGATAAAAACCAAATTCAGAATCTAGCCTCAACTACCTACAACCCAATAGCAAATGGTCTAGCTGTCACGACCCGCACCCGAAATTTGGGGCACGAGTACGTGGGTACGTCCAGCCTACGCCGCAGCATCGGCGGTAGAACGCTGTCTATGTCTCAATAATACTAATCATAACTCACAACCTGTCAATGATATCAACTCTATAAGGAGGACATTGAAATAAACATCTCTTAACATCTCATAATGTATACTCAATCATAAAACTATAAGAACATAAATGGCACGATAAAAGATAAGAATGATAACATAAGTCAAACACAATGTCTCAGTAGAGATAAACTACAGTCTAGCTTTCCAACAAAATATGTCTCCACAAGTCTCAAATTAAACTTAATATAAGTCTCAACATAAACTCAATTGCATAGAATAAATGCTGTCTAAATAGCTACAGGTAGTGTCTCCTCTAAGATCTCTGGTGTGTAGTCTGCATCTATACCTGGTCCATAATGTGTCAGACACCAGTCCTCAAGATCCTCTAGAAAAATATTTCCAGTCAGGATAGAGCAAAGTACACCTCTAACAGCAGTTCTACATCAATGATATAAACTATGTAGCAGTAAATAGATAAAAATATACAAGATGCATATACATGTACAAGATATACACAATAAAAGGAATACTGGAAATAAATACAAGAATAAACAATATGGCAATGAACAAAAATACTAATGACTAAGTGTGTGAGTACTATCTTTAACATGTGATCGGCTTGGGAACTTGTACACGAATACTGGCCAAGCTAGTCATACGTGCGATGTATGACCAACACTAACATGAGAACAAGACTTGTACATTAAGGGTATGATCACATATCTACACTAAAATACTCTCCACCCCGACTGGTATAGTAGATCCAACCATGGTACGTTATGGCACGAGATTCTCTAGGAAGGTAGCAAGTCTCCCCGAGAATCAGTGTTTGTACATGCACAAGATAATCAATGAAACAAGACTTATACAAGATACACCATATACAAGGAATAGCATCTCATGACGAGATACGGATATACCAATCCGTGTAACCATCGTGTCAAGAAATATGGATATCTACACTAAATACAGTGAACATAGAGGGTATCCTAAACAAGAAACTATCAGAGAATATACTCGCCTGGGGTCCTTAGCTGGCAATACCAATGTCCTGCTCCTGAAGTCTCGTAGGACGATCCAATGGTCCTATATACATATAATATAACATAATACAGCATCAGCCATTACACTAGCACACGTACAAACACAATATACTGAACTCAGCAGCTACACTAGGGTGACACTGGTCAACTAGGGTCAAGTGTGTGTCTAGTTGCACGGTTGTCATATATGCAAATGCTGTTCAAAACAGACAGTCAAAATAATACGGGTCTCGCCAGTACGTCAGTATACATAAGGCAGTCTTCTCGTAGTCACTCAGGGTCACAGGTCAAATGTAACTACAGGATATCCGTAACTAACACTAGGGTCTCACAGTACATATAAATATATATAGTCTTAACTAGCATAGCATTTAATTACCAATAGTATATATACACCTACTTAATATATATATCTATATATACCAAGTTGAAGAATATTTACATACTAAACATATATATATATATATATATATATATATATATATATATATATATATATATATATATATATATATATGATTAGTATGTATATATTTCTTAATTTGGTATATATATATATATATATATATATATATATATATATATATATATATATATATATATATATATATATATATATATATATACCAAACGGAGTGATATACACATACGCGTATATATACGTATACGAGATTGGGTTCATCGACTCAGGGACACATGTCAACTAAATGTTAAAAGCAATTCTGATCCTGATTAATATATACACACACACACACACACAATCACATAAAATGAAAGAGGAGGGATAGGTTCGAACCTGTGCACGTGCACGAGATCGACGATGACGACGACGATGGCGACGATGATGATGACGACGATGACGACAATGATGACGACGATGGCGATGGTGTTGATGATGGTGATGAAAGTGATAGTGATGATGATAATGGTGATGATGATGATAATGGTGACGAGGGTGGTTATGATGATGATGGTTAAGGACAGGGATTAACATGAGGAGGTCGACGGTTGTTCAGGCGAGGGAAGAGGAGTCGAGGTTGATGGAGGGCTACTTATGGAGGATGGGAGAGCAGGGAGGAGAGGTCGAGGTGTTGGTGGCGTTAATGGAGGTTGGCCGGAGGAGAACTGAGGCGAGGAGGGAAGGATTCATGCGAGGTGCAGCGTTCAGTCCGGCGGGTTCAGTGCAGTTGGTGGCGAGGATGGCGGGATCTGGAGTCGGCTCCGGTGATCAGTGCAGTCGGTGGCGAGGATGGTGAGGCGGCACTGCTTGGTTCAACAGCCGACAGGTCGAGTGCTTCAGGCGAACGGGATGATCGGTGGCAGCGGGTCACCGATCGTGATCCGATCGGGTGAAGGAGGGGTCGAGGCAGGCGAGCAGAAGATGCTTCGGTCGGCGGGGTCGAAGGCTTCAGTCTCTGGCGGGTTGGGCGATGGGTCGAGGCGAGTCTCCGATCGAGGTTCGGTCAGTTTGGCGAATGGCAGAAGAAGAAGAAGATGAACAGTAAGGATGGGAAGGAGTCAGCTGTAACTTGTGGTTTTGGAATAGAAAAGAAAAAGAAAAAGTAAAGGAAAAGAATATTTATATATGTATGGTGTTGGGTTGACCTAGAAATTAGCTTGGTCAAACCCTTGGGAAAAGGGCTTGTCATGAAGATATTTCAAGGGCTATGATTCAAATAGGTTCAAAATGGATGGCTAGGATTGCATTGGTTCAAAATTTGGAGGGCTATGGTTTGAGGAGGTTGATGTTGAGTTACACACTCCCAAAAATTATGGAAAAATTCACATGAAGAAGAAATAGGTTTCTTTATGTGTTATGTCCAATGGGGTGGACACCTTAATGCACTTTTGCATAAAAGTGCCCAACAATTAGAAAATTGCACAAAGTTGAATTTTGGTTTAATTTAATTAAAAATTAATACAATTGGTGTTCTAAAATAAATTGAAAGTACATGGGACTAAAATTAGGTAGAACACAAGTATCATGAATGAAGAAGACTCAGAATAGAATATTATCCTAATTTGAGTTGCTCAAAATGGGTCGAGATTGTGTCTCCAATTTCGATTGGAACGCACAAAGATACAAAATTGGATTTATTCAGAATTAAAATAATAACGTCTGCGACGAATATTGTGTGACTAAAATGAAGCACATCATGGCATAATTATAAGTTACACAAAGGTCAGAATAGTAGGCTGGCATGTCTAGGACAAAGGTGTAAAATTTGTTGGAAGGCAAAAGCTAGGTTAGCGCTCCAAAATTGAAGCAACGGTATAAATAAAATCACCGTAATTAATTATAACCCTAAATAATTAATCTTGAAATAATACAATTTAAATCCACAATCCAATATTTCGGTTAGGACTTCATCTTGTGGGCTTCTAGGTCTAGTCTACTAACTCATACATTACGAAAATTATATAATATCTATATAAATACATATATCATGCAATTAATTAAATAAATTCACACAACACTTATAATAAAAAAAAGTCAAAAATACCCCTATGTCAGAATGTGGTAGTGACAAGTCTACCCTCCTTAGAAAAATTTTGTCCTCGAAATTTAAGATCCTCAACAGTTGTATTTACTTATTATATTATTTTCCATCATTATTTAAATTTATCAAACTACATAATCATGAAATAAATCCACATTGTTATTTCACAAAAATTTTAAAATATCATATTCCTGAAAATCCTCGAAATAAAAATCAAATTCTATTCTTATTACAATCTCCTTCAAAATTTTAATTTAATAATTAAATACTCAAAAATTTAATATACAATCCTCTAATTTAAATCCAATCAATGCATATTATAAAATTGAATCTCATCCCAAAATTTGAATTCTACACTAATCTATTTGTGTTCTTATTCCTTGATTTCTTTTTCCATACAAAACTCAAATAATGTAATAGTTATGAAATCTTCAAATACCTCATTCAAATATAAATTTATAAAAATTTATATCTTCTAGTCAATTAAATATACTAGTAATCTTCTTAACTCCTCAAAAAATAATGACAAATTCAATCGTATCATAATCTTCCTAAACATATGATTTAACAAATCGTCAATTCTGCCACATTAAGTTCTCAACTCTTTATTTAAATTAATGTTTATCCTCGAAATTTAAGGCACATTGTCTCTCTTTGTCAAGTCATAACCTCTTCATTAATCTTTACTACGGTCAAACCCCCAACAATCAAGGTCTAAGAAAATTCTACCTACAGTCACACAACATGCAATCTAGAAAAATATATGTATGGTTTATGGTATTGTAGTCTCTGTCAGGGTGTACTACTAACTATATTCTAGCAAAAATCACTGATACAAGCTACGGTACTAAGAAATTAATCAATCAAAAGACGAAAAAAGGAACAGAAGGAAGGAAAGAACAGAACTTGCTAACACATCACCTGCAGTATCGGTCTCCTCGACCTTCATAGCAAATGCTCTACCCTGCTGGGGTGACTCCCTCCGCGAGTGCTGAGCAATCTGCGGTTCCACAGGTGGCCTAACTGGAGCTCTATAATTTGGAGCTGCACGCTGTCCGGGAAGATAACGAACTAGAGGACAATCCCTCATTCGATGTCCTGCATCGCCACAGCGCAAACAAAGTCCTAGTCTCAATCTATAGCTCTCCCAAAGGTGACCTAATTTCTTACAGAAATGATAAGTCTGTTGATCCTGCTGAACACGAACTGGTACCTGGTACTGGTGGTGGTTATATTGAAACATCCTCGGCTGCTGCTGAATATGGGGACGCTTGGTCGGTCATGTGTTACCACTCGTATCTCCAGAAATATTGTGACTCCTCTTAGGCCTGAGATCCAGATCCTCTTCTGCAATCTGGGCATCCATCAAGATATCCCCAAAGGTAGCTGTACAACGATCAGAAGTGCGCGACCTAATCTCTCTCGTCAACCCCTTTCTAAACTTCTGGGCTCTGTCTCCTGGGTCTCGAATTTAGACGATGCAAAGCGGCTCAATCAACAGAATTCTGTGGCATAATCGTCGACCAACATGGTTCCTTGGACCAAGTCATGAAACTGACTCTCCAAGTCTCCCTGGGCCACGTCAGGAAAGAACTTTTCCTTGAAAATCTCTTTGAAGGTCTCCCAAGTAAGTCCTTCGTCAGTGAGTCTTGGTTCCGTACGATACCACATCAGCGCGATATCAAACATCTGACTGCCAGCGGCCTCGATCTGAAGAATCTCCAGAATCTGCCCCAAACATAAGTTCCTCTCTATATCCTCTAGCCAGTCGTCCGCGTAGAGTATTCCCTCGGTGACTTTGAACTCTCGAGGCATCATCCTCTTAAAAACAACTATAGTGCCTGGTCTCTACTGTTGCTGCTGGCTAGAATACTGCTGGGCAACTCTCTCAACTGCCTATAGTGCCATCTGGTGAGCGTTCTCCATGCTCTCTCTCATCATTTCAGTCTGCGCTTGGTGTGCCTCTGCCTGCACTCTCTGAGCCTCAGCTTAAACTCGCTGAGCTTCTGTCGTCACTTTCTGGGCATCTACCATGCCCTGGATCAAAGTAAATATTTGTGCCCCATAAATGGACATACTTCCAGGAAGAGGAGTCGGTGGAGGAGGAAGGTTCTCCGTCATAGCTGGGGCAACACTCGAAACAGGTGGGAGAGGAGGAACTCTAGATGTATGTCCATCAGGTGGAAAGGTGGCAGACCCCTCTGAAGTTGATGCTCCCACTCTCATAGATCTTGTCTTCGACGACATCCTAAAGACAGACCGAAAAGAATCAATTTAGGCAATAAATACGATATCCTCAAGGAAGGACAGAAAAATTCTAAAGGAAGCAATATTCAGAAGGAATAAGGGCAACAAGACAGATAGATTAGAAATGTTCCTAGTTGTGATTGAGTATCAGCTCTCATCCTAGTATGCTATATCCTAGATCCTATCGCAGGCACACAGTAGTACAACTAAGATGTCGCACTACCACGACATCGCACATTTAGCAAAGTCAGACTTGTATGGGACACCACTAAAAATATGTCACGACCCGCACCCGGAATTTGGGGCACGAGTACGTGGGTACGTCCAGCCTACGCCGCAGCATCGGTGGTAGAACACTGTCTAGGTATCAATAATACTAATCATAACTCACAACCTATAAATGATATCAACTCTATAAGGAGGACAATGAAATAAACATCTCTCAACATCTCATAATGTATACTCAATCATAAAACTATAAGAATATAAATGGCACGATAAAAGATAAGAATGATGACATAAGTCAAACACAATGTCTCAGTATAGATAAACTACGGTCTAGCTGTCCAACAAAATAAGTCTCCACAAGTCTCAAATTAAACTTAACATAAGTCTCAACATAAACTCAATTGCATAGAATAAATACTGTCTAAATAGCTGCAGGTAGTGTCTCCTCTAAGATCTCTGGTGTGTAGTCTGCATCTATACCTGGTCCATAATGTGTCGGACACCAGTCCTCAAGATCCTCTGGAAAAATATTTTCAGTCAGGATGGAGCAAAGTACATCTCTAACAGCAGTTCTACATCAATGATATAAACTATGTAGCAGTAAATAGATGGAAATATACAAGATGCATATATATGTACAAGAGATACACAATAAAGGGAATACTGGAAATAAATACAAGAATAAACAATATGGCAATGAATAAGAATACTAATCACTAAGTGTGTGAGTACTAGCTTTAACATATGATCGGCTTGGGAACTTGTACACGAATACTGGCCTGGCTAGTCATACGTGCAGTGTATGACCAACACTAACATGAGAACAAGACTTGAACATGAAGGGTATGATCACATATCTGCACTAAAATACTCCCCACTCCCGACTGGTATAGTAGATCCAACCATGGTACGCTATGACACGGGATTCTCTAGGAAGGTAGCAAGTCTCTCCGAGAATTAGTGTCTGTACATGCACAAGATAATCAATGAAACAAGACTTGTACAAGATGCACCATATACAAAGAATAGCATCTCATGACGAGATTCGGATATACCAATCCGTGTAACCATCGTGTCAAGAAATATGGATATCTACACTAAATACAGTGAACATAGAGGATATCATAAACAACAAACTATCAGAGAATGTACTCGCCTGGGGTCCTTAGCTGGCAATACCAATATCCTGCTCCTGAAGTCTCGTAGGACGATCCAATGGTCCTATATACATATAATATAACACAATACAGTATCAGCCATTATACTAGCACACGCACAAACACAATATACTGAACTCAGCAGCTACACTACGGTAACACTGGTCAACTAGGGTCAAGTGTGTTTCTAGTTGCACGGTTATCATATCTGCAAATGCTGTGCAAAACATACAATAAAAAATAATACTGGTCTCGCCAGTACGTCTGTGTACATAAGGCAGTCTTCCCGCAGTCACTCAGGGTCACAGGTCAAATGTAACTACGGGATATCCGTAACTAACACTAGGGTCTCACAGTACATATAAATATATATAGTCTTAACTAGCATAGCATTTAATTACCACATAGTATATATACACCTACTTAATATATATATATATCTATATAAACCAAGTTAAAGAATATATATATATATATATATATATATATATATATATATATATATATATATATATATATATATATATATATATATACCAAACTGAGTGATATACGCATACGCGTATATATACGTATACGAGATTGGGTTCATCGACTCAGGGTCACATGTCAACTAACTGTCAAAAGCAATTCTGATCCTGATTAATATATACACACACACACAATCACATAAAATAAAAGAGGAGGGACATGTTCGAACCTGTGCACGTGCACGAGATCGACGATGACGACGATGATGGCGACGATGATGATGACGACGATGATGAAGACGATGACGATGGTGTTGATGATGGTGATGAAGGTGATGGTAATGATGATAATGGTGATGATGATGATGATAATGGTGACGAGGGTGGTTATGATGATGATGGTTAAGGATAGGGATTAACAGGAGGAGGTCGACGGTTGTTCAGGCGAGGGAAGAGGAGTCGAGGTTGATGGAGGGCTGCTCGTGGAGGATGGGAGAGCAGGGAGGAGAGGTCGAGGTATTGGTGGCGTTAATGGCAGTTGGCCGGAAGAGAACTCAGGCGAGGAGGGAAGGATTCAGGCGAGGTGCAGCGTTCAGTCCGGCGGGTTCAGTGCAGTCGTTGGCGAGGATGGCGGGATCTAGAGTCGGCTCCGGAGATCAGGGTAGTCGATGGCGAGGATGGCGAGGCGGCGCTGCTTGGTTCAGCGGCCGACGGGTCGAGTGCTTCAGTTGAACGGGATGATCGGTGGCAGCGGGTCTCCGGTCATGATCCGGTCGGGTGAAGGAGGGGTTGAGGCAGGCGAGCGGAAGATGCTTCGGTCGGCGGGGTCGAAGGCTTCAGTCTCCGGTAGGTTAGGCGATGGGTCGAGGCGAGTCTTCGGTCGAGGTTCGATCAATTTGGCAAATGGCAGAAGAAGAAGAAGAAGATGAACAGTAAGGATGGGAAGGAGTCGGCTGTAACTTATGGTTTTGGAATAGAAAAGAAAAGAAAAAAGTAAAGGAAAAGAATATTTATATATGTATGGTGTTGGGTTGACCTAAAAATTGGCTTAGTCAAACCCTTAGGAAAAGGGCTTGTCATGCAGATATTTTAAGGGCTATGATTCAAATAGGTTCAAAATGAATGGCTAGGATTGTATTAGTTCAAAATTTGGAGGGCTATGGTTTGAGGAGGTTGATGTTGAGTTACACACTCCCAAAAATTATAAAAAAATTCACATGAAAGAGAAATGAGTTTCTTTATATGTTGTGTCCAATGAGGTGGACACCTTAATGCACTTTTGCATAAAAGTGTCCAACAATTGAAAAATTGTACAAAGTTAGATTTTGGTTTAGTTTAATTAAAATTAATACAATCGGTGTTCTAAAATAAATTGAAAGTACATGGGGCTAAAATTAGGTAGGACACAAGTGTCATGAATGAAGAAGACTCATAATATAATATTACCCTAATTTGGGTTGCTCAAAATGGGTCGAGATTGTGTCTCCAATTTCGATTGGAATGCACAAAGATACAAAATTGAATTTATTCAGAATTAAAATAATCACATCTGCGACGAATATTGTGCGACTAAAATAAAGCACATCATGGCATAATTATAAGTTATACAAAGGTCAGAATAGTAGGCTGGCATATCTAGGACAAAGGTGTAAAATTTGTTGGAAGGCAAAAGCTAGGGTAGCGCTCCAAAATCGAAGCAACGGTAAGGCACAATAATTAAATAAAATTACGGTAATTAATTATAACCCTAAATAATTAATCCTGAAACAATATAATTTAAATCCACAATCCTACATTTTGGTCAGGACTTCATCTAGTGGGCTTCTAGTTCTAGTCTACTAACTCATGCATTACGAACATTATATAATATCTATATACATATCATGCAATTAATTAAATAAATTCGCACAACACTTATAATTAAAAAAAGTCAAAAATACCCTTATTTCAGAATGTGGTAGTGACACTGGTGGAAGCATTCAATAAGACCATCATAAAGCTACTCAAAAAGTATGTGTCATCCAATAAACATGACTGGAATGAGAAGCTGGGTGAATATATCTGGGCTTATCGAATAATGGTCCGGACGTCGATTGTTAGCATGCCATTTTCCTTGTTCCATGGGAGCGAAGTGATCCTCCCCCATGAGGTCCAAATTACCTTATTCCGGGTGGCTCTCTCCAACCAACTAACAGTTGACGACAATCTCTGCCGACCGCTACAAGAGTTAGAAGTACTCGACGAGAAACGTCTCTTAGCTCAATAATGAATTGGGCTATACCAAGCATGCCTCTCAGTAGCCTTCAACAAACGGGTCAAGAAGTGGACTTACCAAGTGGGTGACCTCGTCTTGATAGTAAGAAGGCCGATGGTTATGACCCACAAGACGACCGTCAAGTTACAACCCAAATGGGAATGCCCGTTCATCGTAGAATCTGTATTCTCCAACGACGTCTACCGACTGACAAAACCTAATGACGACTTGCTCATAATGTCCATCAACGACAAGTTCCTGAAAAAGTACTATGTCTAAGGCTAGGCTTGTACTTCTCTTTCCCCAGCAGTACAAAAAAGATGCACGGTGTTCCCACTTCTTGTTGTTCATCCCCAGCAAGTACCTATGCACAACATTATCCTTCCTCAATAAGCTGTTATTGGTATTCAGGATTCCTGGATACGCAACGGTTAATGGACCCTCAAAAGCTCCCCAATGGAGCAGTCCCCAGGTCCATCTGCACACTCCCATAGGGACCACCTAAACCAGTCTTGTTAGATGCTAGTTCACGTCCATATTACCTTTGAGCTATCGTCCTAACGATCTCCCCAGCGGAGTAACCCTCAGGTCTATCTACATTCCCGGATAGACCACACTCAGCAAACCACTCCTCGTTGAGTTATTCGGACATTGGTTCACGTCCATATTTCCTCTGAACTACTGTCCTAAAAAAAATTTTCGACCGAGTTTGCCATGTCCATATTACCTCTGAGTAAATATTCTAGGTTTGGCTTTCGATTATCATGTCCATATTATCTCGAATATCGGTAGTCATCTAAACTTATCACCCGTACTTAACTCTAAGTACGTCAGCGGTGTTAAGTCCACAAAACCTGCCACGTCCATATCACCTCTTGTAGGGCTTGTCTCAAACTTATTACTTGTCCTCAGGCGCACAAGAAGTAATGTTTCCACAAAACCTATCAAGTCAATATCACCTCTGATAGGGTTTCAATTCGAATTTATTATATGCACTCTAGTGCGCAAGAAGTAATAGGTCCACCAAAGATCCCCCAGTGGGATGCCCTCAATGGAAGCAAACGATTCACATCTATATTACCTCTAAACTATGAGATACCCATGTTACCCATCAAAAGAAAACTGCTACATCCATATTACCATTGGCTCGTTTCCTTTTCCTTCCGTAAAAATACCATGGTACGATTATCAATTAACTCACGTCCGCGTTATCTCTGAGCTATCATCCTCACATTCTCCCTAGTAGAGTTTGTCAGATCTATATTACCTCTGAAAAAATCTTCCGGGCTTGGCTATCGATTATCATGTCCACATTACCTCTGATATCAGTCGTCATCTAAACTTATTACCGTACTTAACTCTAAGTACAACGGTGGTGTTAAGTCCATAAAACCTGCTACGTCCATACCAACTCTGACAGGGCTTGTCTCAAACCTATTACTTGCCCCTAGGAGCGCAAGAAGTAATAGGTCCACAAAACCTATCACGTCCATATTACCTTTGATAGGGTTTCGTTTTGAATTGATTACTTGCACTCCAGTGCGCAAGAAGTAATAAGTCCACCAAACTCCCCCAGTGGGATGTCTTTGACAAAACTACGGTATTGTGATACGTCCATATTACCTCTATTACAATATCCAAAGTTCACAACATACAAAAAGATAATTACAAAGAGAAGTTCTGGAAAAAGATAAACTTTTTATTAATATTCAAGTTCATGAGTACATACGATGGAAATCTATTACATTTAAGGGTTTTTATGAGTACTCAAGATCATAAGTAAATATGATAAAAAATTCTACACTAAAAACTTACTCCATCCAGACGCCCTTCCGTGGTGTTGTTACAACCAGCACAAGTAAAGCCAGCAGCAGAGCTTATTGCTTTTTGGATCATCCCTCCACAGTATAAACCTCAGTATATGGAAAAAAATCCATAATGATGGACATCAAGGGAGGTACAGGATCAGGCGCTCTATAACCATGCAGGAAGACCGAAGACATGAATGGCAATTAATCCAAATCTTGTCATCGACGCCCAAGCCCCCGGCCGGTAGCAAACCGCATAAAGGGGAGAAACACAGCTAGTACACTGCATAAATAGGGATAGCTCCACGTATGATGCAGGATGTTCACCATCGTCTCCTGGATCAGTTCTTGGCAAAAAAATTGCCACGTAAGGTTGGCATTCTTTTCGAATGATGGGTTCTATGATATCCTTCCATGCTCCATCTTGGGCACCACGAAAGGTGGTAAAACCTACATAAGGAGAACACACATTAGTCTCAAACGAAGATTGCAAAAAGTGTATAGCGGGTCCAAACTTGGTCTGTATTTTTGGTCTGAAAGTCCGGTTCGGCCCGATTCAAGAATCTGTTCGAACCGGTTTAGTCCCGTTGAACCCGTTTGACCCGGTCCGGCCCGATCTTCGATCCGGTTCAAACTCGGTCTAACCTGCTATCATATACATTAAAAATTAAAAAAATTATATGGAGATGGTAGGATTCGAACCCAGTACCTCCTCATAGGAACAAAATTTTCCTAACAAAATTTTCCTTAAGCTGCTTCCCCTAACCAGTCGATTCAATTAAATTTGTATTTTAGTATACGTAAATGAGGTAAACATATAATATAATCAACTAGAATTTTTTTTAAATTATTCGGCCCGCGGGTCAGGCCCGACCCGTCCTGGTTAAGCCCGGACCCGACCCGACCCGACCCGGCCCGGAGCTACCCGGGTCACGGTCCGGGCTGGGTTCTCTTCCCTCTCTTCCAGGCCGGGCTAGGCCGGCCCGTTTCCTCTCCCAGGCTAAACCCGGTGTGAGACTCGTCTCATAATATTCGTATTTTATACGGGTACGTATTTTTGTGCTAGTTATTGCATTTTATTGGATCTCGAGGAAGCTCAAAAATTTTGAAAATTGAAACTTTACAACCTGATCGATATACCGATGGTATACTACAGTATACCGACAGTATAATGTTCGACATATATTTGTTTCACTTTCGAGATATTTTTGAAATATTTTTGAGATATTTCTCAATAAATAGTACTCCAGATATTTTATTTCTTTCTTTCTCTTTCTCTCTCCTCTCTTCTTAATTTCTCTCTCAAGTTTGAAAGCATGGTCTTGAGACCTGTAGTGTGGTTTCTAAATCCCTTCGTGGTGGTGGACTAGAAGGTTTAGGCTGGGAGCTCGCGTTAGGCAAGTACACCTTGCCGATTTCGTGAACTTCTTTTACTTTCTGTCATTTTACTTTACTGGAGCTTTGGTTATTGCTTTTTAGCTTAGATTTATTTTACTATTCATATCGTGATTTCTAGCCTAGTGACCGTCTCGATTTTAATTTCTGGTAGAATCTTGTTTTGTCCCTTTTTGGTAACTCGTTAACGAAAACGGTACCAGAGTTGTGACCGTGAGATTTAGTCGATATTGTGATATATGACTTACCCTAGACTTGACTTCTTGTTAGACTTGGTTCTGGTAATTTTTGGCGTTTGATTTGGATCCCGAAAATCAGACTTGACTTAACCAAGTTTTTTCTTGAAAACCGGTATACCGACGGTATGCTAAAGTATACTGACGGTATGCTAAAGTGTACCGACGGTATACCGATTTCAACCGACTTGATTTATAGATATTTTGTGTGAACCCTATCGGCCTACCGACATTGTACTATAGTGTACCGACGTTATACTGATCCTGCCGACATTTGTTGACCGACTTAAGGATATTTGTCTTGGCTGGCATACCATCGGTGTACTGGGCTGTGCCGACGGTGTACCGATTTATGGAACTTTATTTTTCAGTAAATTTTTGCCTACTTGGAACGGCATACCGATGGTATAATACAGTATACCAACGGTATATCAATTTGTTGGAATCCAAAACTTGTTGTATTTTTCTATCTCTGGACCGGTGTACTGACGGTGTACTGGACTATACCGACGGTATACCGATCGTGCACTTTCTTCAGGAATTTTTGATTTTTCGTGATTTCATGTTGAAACTTCTGGCTTTTGCTTGGACACGCAATGACTTGACCAAATTTTGGACATGAACTTACATGGCTTCAGATGACTTGACTTGGCTTTACTCGATTTCACCCGGCTTTGTCCGGCTACACGTGATGACATGATTGATTGGACTTGACTTGGCATAACTTTACATGGCTTCATTAGACTTGGCTTGACTTGGTTTCACATAGTTTTATCTGATTGGACATGGTTGTACATGGCTTTACCTGGTTTCACATGGCTTTACCTGACTTCACCTGAATTAACATGGTTTCTCTTGGCTTTACCTGGCTTCACCTGAACTGATATGGCTTCACTTGGTAACATGTGTCTTGGTTGTTATCGTGGCTTACATAAGTCCGTATATGCGATGTATATTAAAACCTGTTTATATTACTAATAGAACTTGTTTTGTTGCAACATGTCTAGGATGGATTCTGTGAATGCTACACCCGGATTCATACAAGAAACTGCTAGGGGTTTATAACTAGAGATTCACTTAGTACATGGCTATGAATTTTCCTAGATTGTATGCAGTCCCGGTTATTCATACAGTTATCTTGAGGAGTATCCAGTGGTTTATATTGTGGAGTATCTTGAGGAGTATCCGGTTCTAGTTTGTGCGTATGGATATCCCGGACGAACTGCAGGGACATGCGATCAGAAGGAACTCTAGCATCACGTTGCATTATAATAGTTAGTAATTAGGATTGTGATAACCCTAGTTAGTTAAAGTATGAAGCCGTACTTATATGATTTACCATAATTTATGGATGATGGACAGTCTAGGCTTTACATGACCACACTTTATTTTCTGCACTTGTTACTCTATTGATTATCATCTCAGGATATGTCTCATTGCAGGTTTACAGTATTTTTGGATCTTTTACATCCAGTCTTTATTTTTAGTCTTTGTATTGCTTGTATTATTGGTTTATGTTCCTAGATTGGCTTCCTTTTTGGTACTTACTATTTGGACGTCTGACCCCACTAGTTTTGCATGGCCAGATCCAGTAGCAGTACCGGAGGATCTTTCGTACTTTTCTAAGGATGGTGGCCACCAGGAGCACTAGACCGCTTGAATGGATTTTTTTACTTTTTCACTCTGATGTACATTCTACTTTGTGGGTGTTTAGCCACCGATCACGTTTTTAGCTCGTGTTTTGGTTTGATCAGTTAGCCTACGGGCATTAGCATGATTGACATATCCTAGGGTTGATTATGTATGACTCAGATTCTAGCTAGTTTATTCATTTTATGTTTACTAGCATCATGATCATCTGTATATTATAGTTTGGGACGCTTTACTATTATATTTTAGCTGATCTTTAATCTTGTTATTATTCATGTTGTTCTTGTGATTGAGAAACTAAGGTTTGTTGAACCTAGGCTTGACTGATGGTTAGTAGTAGTGACCTCTCATGTCTTACAGCTTCACCGTATATACAGAGTACCGGAGTGCTCAAAGTATACGTAGCTAGCCTTGTCAGCCCCGCTCTCCAGTATTCTGGTTTTGGGACATGACACCCGGCCTGGCCCGAACCAGGTCAAATTCGACTTTGGATCGGCCCGACGCAGGCCAATATACACCATGACACATAGAAAACTTTTCATGAATTAATAACGAAACAAGTCCACGGCAGGCAGAGAAGCCAAACAAGAGTTCGACCTTAGGCAACCCCCTCTAATTAGGTCAAACCTCCAGGCAGGGCCGACCATGAGCTCATGGGGGCTCCAGACGAATTTTCAAAATGAGCCCCCATATATAATATAAAAAAATAATTAAAATTATTCTTATCACCAAGATTTGAACTAAAAATCTCTAGAGTATAAGACTAATATTTTAACCACTACAACACAATTATTTATGTTAACTACTACACCATAATTATTTTATGTTAACCACTACATCATAAATATTTTTTCTATAACTAACAACTTACATCTTAATTTTGGGGCCTCAGTAAATATGGGGAGAGGTGAGCATAAAACGGGTTTGGACAGAAAATCGAACCGGTCTGACCCGAATAAGGGATTAGGTTCGGGTGTGGAAAATTTTGGGGCAGGTCGGGTTGTGGAAAACCCAGTAAACGATTTTTGGTTTCGGTTTAGTGTGTGTGTGGTTGGGGGGTAGTGGTGGTGGTGGTTTCGGTATAAAACCAAAAATCGGTTAAGTCATTTGCAATTACCTAAATACCCTTATGTAATTTCACCCTCCCATATAAATTTTTTTCTAACCTAACATTCTCTCTCCTCTCTCAAACTCACAGAAGCCGCCCTGCCTCTCCCTCTCCTCCTCACTCACTCCCGAGTCTCCTCTCCTGAGTCCTGACTCCAGATTAGAGACTCCCCCCCCCCACTTGGCCACTCTCGAGCCTCCTCTCCAAAATCCCTCTCCTTTTTTGAAATTCTAGTTTAAATACTTTAAAAATCATGATCTGAGTTCAGATCTACCGTTTGGGGACTACTTATGGACCATATCTATATCTACATCTATATTTTAGATCGTAAGTAATTTATTTTTATTTTTATATATTGTCGATTTAATTTATACCGTCAATTCCAATTTTTACATCTATATTTTAGGCTGTTTATGTTCAGATTTATATTTTTACATGTTAATTTTATACTTTTATGTTTAATTTATACTGTCCAATTAATTTATACTGTCAGATCTACATATTAATGTTAATTTAATACTGTTAGTAATTTTTTTCATGTTAGTAATTTTTTTCATGTCAGATATTTTTTTTCAAGTTAGTAATTTAAGATCTACCATATTTTTAAAACACTTAAATGGATGAGAATGTTTGCCTCTTCCCATTTTCTTTCTCCTATTTGTAATGCATTTTCGGAGTGAGGAATCACAGATTTACGATGCTTTTCCACTTGCTTTGCAGTCAAGTGGTAAAAGAAAGTAGGTTAAAAGTTTGAGGTAAAATGAGGAGTTTGATATGATGTGTTCATACAAGACATCAGAAACCTAGCAATAAAGTATTCAGTTTACTCTCAACAAAAAATTAAAAAGTAGATTAAGTCAACTTCTTTTTCCGGAACTACTAGTCTTAAAGAGTTTTTCAATTCCTTATTTTCTTTTAACCTTATCGATGTGCAAGTCAGAAATCCATATTTTTACATGTTAGTAATTTTTTGTCATGTCAATGGTTCAGATCTACCATATTTTTACATATTAATGTTTATGTTCACATTTATTAATTATGCAGATATTTGGTTGTTGGATCCTTGGCTTGGGCCTTGGATTGTTGGAATCATTTACTTCAGCTCAATCAACAGTGACATTTTTCTTGAATCACTGTAAGCATCACTCTATCCCCCTCTCTGTATGTCTCTCTCTGGAAATTCATATTTGGTTGTGGCGTGACTGGCGTCAGACTTGACTGAACTTTTTTTTTTTAGGACAAGGTTATTGCTTATAGTCCTAGTCTGCACAAATATTGTTGGTATTTTTGCCTTTGGACTATAAAAGATAGTCCCACATTGGCTACCACCAAGTGGGTATCTCAATATAATATTTTACTTGTGTTGAGGTGTGCACATGGGGTGTGGTGGGGCACATGGGTGCCATATGGGGTTTTTATTAGGATAAAAAAGAATCAACTTTTCCATGAAAGCTTTTAAGCTTTTTATCATGCACTTAGAATTTATTCTATACACAAAGTGGCACTTTGTGTAAACTCCCTCACCCAAATTTAGGTATATATAGTTTAGCGTGATATTATAAATTATTTTGGAATAATTAGGGTTAGAAAAATAGAGTTATTATACATACTTCAATTATGATATCTTTGGTGCATCTTACTATAGTTTCAATATTTGGAACACTACACTAGCCCTTGCTGACTAACAACTTTCACACTCTTAATCCAGACAGACCAATCTTCAATGATGATCCTAGTGTCACTCTCAAACTCACACTTTTGTATTCGATTTTTAGCTACACAGCATTCTCGACACTTGTGCGTCAAAAATCTCAACTTTTCAACTAGTGACCGTATTCCAACAACCAAATGTTTGATACTAACCTACATTGAGACTACCCTAACCTAATCCTTTGGGCCACATCTATTTTTATATATTTTACATGCTAATTTAATATATGTGACACATTGAACCCTTTGAGCTTGATTTGACTCAACCTAGACCCAACCCACAAATCCAACCTTAAAAACCTAATTAAGTGGTCAAGTAGAACACCAAACACTCTCTCTAAACTCACAAAATACCAAACACAATAGTCCATACATCAATACTATTTTTAGAAGAATAAATTCAGTATATAACCCCTTCTCCTTTCATCTCCCCACTCACACCAAAGTATGTAACCCCTAAACTCATCCTCTCCCCACTAGCAAAAGTTGTAACCCCAAACTATTCCCCTTCCCACTAGGCTGTCCATAACCCCTTATCTCTTCACCTCCCCCATTTAAATCATCTGAAGAACACTTCTTTCTGACTCTCTTCCTCACATTTTCTATTCACAAACCATCTCCAAATTCCTTCTCCATCTCCCTCCACACCTCCATCAATCCATCTCTACCCAGGCTGAATCCGAATTCAGCAATACCCCCACCAATCCGGCCCTATGTCCCTCCACAGTAAGTATCATTCTCTCAAATTTTGTAGGCTTCTTCCTCTCCCTGTCTTTATCACTTTCTCTTCACAAACCATCTATCAAATCTCATTCTATGTTCCTCAAAACAGCTCTCCATCAGAGGTATCCAGGCTGAATCCGAATTCAGTATATCCTTTCCTCAGACCACTCCATTACCTCTAAAGCCTCCAAACCATCACCAAAGCCCCTAAATATCCTTTCCCTACCTCTCCTTAAAAAAAATTCTTTACAACTCAGCACAGAAATCATCCCACAACTCCCCCAAACATCCCCTATAAACCGAAGACACCATGCTGAACCCGCCAGCAATAGCACCACTTCAACACCTTGTTGCTCCACTTCCAGAACCAAAACTACTTCAAAAACTATCCTATCCTCATCCTCTACCTCTCTCCTAATCTATCTAGGCCCTACAACACTTGGATAAATGTTTTGAAGCCCCAAACAGCAGCTACGAGCCAAAGTTTCCAAATCTGGACATATTTGTGCAGGCAGTGCACAGTCCTCTTTTGCCTTCCCATTTCACTTTTGTAAGAGCTCAAACTACACCTAATCAACCCTCTCTACATGTAATTAACATCCCTCTTAAATTTTACTAACTTTTTATTCATATTTTTTATTATATTATACTAAGAACACTTAATACTTCTCATGTCTAGACTTGAATGTTATTTATGGACTTATTGTCCTATTCACTTTGCCATGATCTAAAATTCAAGCAACCACTTGCAAAACATAATTTTTACTCCAATTTTTACCAAATTTCAAAATATATAAGATTTTTTTAGAGTGTTATATATAAATAAATATATGGTTGAGACATGATTAAATGTTGTGCAACTAGTAGTGCACTTTGCCTAGGTTTTGTGCTAGCTAGTTTTAGTGTTTATAAACACTATGTTAGAATATAGAAGATACTATGCTAGGGTTGTGCACTAGTTGTAGTAGTGTTTGAACACATGTTTCATGAAAAATGCAAGTTGGAAATGAGGTATATGCCATGATCTTATTATAAATTCAGATTTGACTTCTCTATATATACTTGATATTTTGTAGTATGAAGAGAGTTGTATATAGTTGGATGAATGAATATAATTGAGGAATAGAGTACGTTATTGTTTGTGATGACCCTAACTTTACCTATTGTTAACGCTCATGGGCATATTTTAATAGACAAAACTAATCCTAGGTTGGTTAACATAGTTTGACACTTAGTGAATACTAAGGTTGATGATATGTTGTATATGAAAACCTAGTGTGAGAATACCTAGTACCTACATGAACCTTCGTTATAACCATATTTATGTTATATGAGAAGTTATACATTTAGATGACTTTATGATGTTATGTGACTAATAGGTTTGGTGTTTACACACTTTATTGGTCCTTGACTAGTGAACCTTAGCCAACCTACTTAGTTAGAACCCCTAATTATTTTAGACTCTAAATAACTGATGGCATTGTATAAGTTGTATCCTTGATTAATTTAGACCCTAATTGTCTAATGATTAATAACGTAGAGTAGTTGTACTCTTGTGCATACTTAGTGAACCGTGTCATAGTGACTGATTTTATGATATTATATATTTAGGCTCTTGGAATCGCACGAGCATGGATTCGAGAGAAGGCTCTTTGTATTATCAGCTTGGAGTTCCAGGCAAGTGTACCTTGCCTTTGTTACAGTATTATGTGCTTATTGCTATTACTAGCTTTTGATATTATATTTCTAGTTCTTTGTATATATATGTTATTATGACCCTATGACCGTTGTGATACTTAGCGTCCGAATTATATTCGGGTGTCGACTTCCGTACGCAAAGTTTGGTATCGTTAGATTGCATTATCATCGTATTCCTTTGCTCGTGCTAATTCTTGCATGATATACCTTAGGACACTGGACACGACTTGCATGTACTTAAGCCTTACTAGAGACATTCGAGGTTCCCAGCTTCTGTGTCAGGATTTAGGGTCCGTGACTTGAGATAGTTGACATAAGTTTATCTACACATTGACTTGCGACATAGTTAGTGATTGATCTTGCGTGTTATGGACATGATACGTGAGATACATGGGGACTGGGGAGAACCTATCTTACCACAGGGCTACCACACAATACTTACTACCGATGCTTGCGCTTCGGGCCCTATAGTGCTGCAGGTACCTTGACGGGGACTTTACGCACCTACTACTACTACTACTACTACTACTACTGCTACTACTACTACTACTACTGCTACTGCTACTACTACTTGCTACTAGTACTACTATTTACTGTTATGTCTATGCAAACCTACAGGCCCAGGTTGTTTAGCGGACGAGTACGTTCTCACTTGCATTCACTTAACTGGTTATGATAGATAACCTTGAGCACGTTGCTTATTATTTTACTATTACATTGGCATGTTATTTCTTGTACTTTGTTACGACCATCTGAGGACCTGGTCCCTTGCCAATTTTGCAGCATAGATCGTTATGGAGTCTGTTTGGAGTTGCTAATGTGTGTTTCTTTGTTATATGGGCATTGGTACCAGGTACTTATATCATTTTTATCGGAGATATGTTTATTTATTCATATTGTTGATTCATCTACTGATATAGCCTAGTTTTTATAAACTCATATTTCTTTCTTGAGTCTATTCGAGTTTGTGTGTTACTAGGCGACCGACTTTAGCTCATGTAGCTCATTCTTGATGTATTTTGTTCATTGTGGATTGAGACATAGATATATTTACCGTTTTATGTAGATAATGACCATGATATTACAGCTTATACGTATTCGAGTCGGACCAGAGTCCGGTCGAATACGTAGTTGACATGTTATGTATTCCTAGTCCTACATATTTTGGGACTGGGACGTGACATATTTGTGGTGGCCCATGTAGGTCCTAATTAAATTATTTCGGTTACTTTCCGGTACCGAGCGAGCCTGTAATCAGGATTAGCAGTATTATTATCTCAATCCACAACTGATTTAAAATTTTTCTTAGCATTTGATTATCGCCCTTGGACTTCATAATTTTACTTATTCATTCCCCTCGACATCTTTATTATTATTTATTATCTCTTCCTATTTCAGGGAGATGGACGTTCGTGCATGGTGTTTCCTCCAGAAGCAGATCTTTGTCAAGGCAGAAGAAGATACGCTGGATATAAAATTTTGAGGAGATGGTTACCCTTAGTAAGGTAGGTAGATAGGTTGTTCCTATATGCTAGAGCTAGTGTAGATTGTTAGCATAAGAATTGAATATAGTATTAGAGGCCTAGAACTAATAAAACCTTGCCCTTGCTTAAGGTAGCAGTAATCTGGAAGTATTAGAAGTTAGAAAGATATTTTGGTTCTAATGCTCTGAAATACTTTATGGAATATATAACTAAATGTTAGGGATTAGTTGTGGCCCATGGTGGTGATACAAGGAATGATATTATGACCTTAAAAAATTAAAACTTTACGTTGCAGGCCATAGTGGTTAAATCTCTAGTTGTCTTGTGACTTTTAGTATTAAAACTAGATCTTACGACCCTCTTAAATTATTGATGAATATAGGTTTGGACTAAATAGATAGGTTGATTGCTAGACCTAATGTTTGAGTAATTAGATAACTCGAGTACTAAAGTATATCTTTCAAAATCAAATTAGATGTACTTGATTATTTGGGTTGTCAGTGTTAATTAAATAAGTGAGTTCAACCCGTGATTACTTGGGTAGATAAGCTTGTATCTGTGATGGAGAAAATAGGTTAAAGGATGCGAGTTTTGATAGATGTTATAGTCTAGAGTTAGATATAGTAAATTTTCGATAATATATGGCAAGTTGTAACAAGATGGTAACCATGTAGTTTGGATGAAGGGTATACATGAAATAAACTAGGAGAAATCTCAGGTTCAAGGTGAAGAAGGTAGAATGGTAACAATAAGAGATTCACGAGGATTACATGACCTTGAGAATTTTAAATTAAGAGAATGATCTAGGAAGGACTGAAGAGTTTATCACTCGGTAATTGCCTAGAAGATCTATACTACGAAGCAGAAAGTACTGGGTCATGATTGGCGAAGCTTATAGTTAAAAACAAGATTAACATACTAAAATGATATGAAGGTGTGTAGGAAACAAATGATAAGGGAAAGATATCATGGTCGCATAATCCAAGGAGAAGGGATTATGATGTGGACTTGAGGGATAATAATTTTAGTGTTTATGAATTGTAATGCTTTTGGAATTTTGAGAAATTAGTGCAAGTAGAAATTGTTGATCAGTCTCGAAGTGATACAAATTTTAAGGAATTAAACACAGGTTCATAATCACATACTGACTTGTTGGTCATTATGTAGAGGATTATCACAAGACCCTTAGATTATAGATTTACACATGGTATGGGAGTGTAAATAGAAGATAGAAGTCTTATAGGAATGATAGCTGAATATTGTGGGTTTACACATAAACTGATTAGGGCCAGGGATTTAGATTTTTGACAAATAGGGTATGAGCTTGTTGGACCTATCCTCAGTAGTAGGTGATGAGAACCTATTTCCAATTTACCATAGCCGATGGATTTTTAAATTTTAGAAATCTTATTCTCATTAGTGTATTGGTTATAGGTTGATGATGTTGTACCAAGGAAAGAATGAAGAAATAATAATAGTCTTAGATGTAGAATAAATGATTTAGATACTACATAGGTAGCCTTGAAGATTTTGTGCTTGTAAGATTTTAGTGCCTAACCCATGCATAGAATAAATGATTTAGATACTACATAGGTAGCCTTGAAGATTTTGTGCTTGTAAGATTTTAGTGCCTAACCCATGCACTCCTTCAAGAATTAAGATATAACATCATTTTTTTTGTAGATATTGGAAGATTCAAACTGCGTTTGTGTTGCGGCATCCTTGTGTAACCTAGGCCTATGGTGGTAAATTTTTCTAGATGACGAGAAGTATAATAACAATAATGAGATAGTACATGGTGGTGAGAAGATATTTTGAGGACCAACAGCCTTAAACGATTGAACTGTATGTATATGGTAGTTTAAGATTTTTAGAATGGGTATGAGTAAGTACCAAGATGTGTTTATATATTTAGAGATATGATGAGTTGTGGTTGGAGAGATTTATTTTGAATTTTGAGGAAAAAAAATTTTAAGGTGGATAGATTGTAAACCCCCTCACCCAAATTTAGGTATATATAGTTTAATATGATATTATAATTTATTTTAGAATTATTAGGGTTAATAAAATGGAGTTATTATACATACTTCAATTATGATATCTTTGTTGCAGTTTACTATAGTTTCAATATTTGAAACACTACACTAGCTCTTGCTGACCAATAACTTTCGCACTCTTAATCCAGACAGACCAATCTTCAATCCTAACCCTAGTGTCACTCTCAAACTCACACTTTTGAATTCTACTTTTAGCTACACAACATTCTCGACACTTATGAGTAATAAAATCTCAACTTTCCAACTAGTGACCGTTGCTTGAATTTCTGATGCAGAACACTGACCAAATTTCTACAACCAAATATCTGATACTAACCTACATTGAGACTATCCTAACCTAATCCTTTGGATCACATCTATTTTTATATTTTTTTACATGCTAATTTAATAGATGTGACATATTGAACCCTTTAAACTTAATTTGACTCAACCTAGAGCCAACCCACAAACCAAATCTTAAAAACCTAATTAAGTGGTCAAGTAGAATACCAAGCACCCTCCCTAAACTCATAAAAAAATAAACACAATAGTCCATACACCAAAAACTATTTTTAGAAGAATAAATTCAGCATATAACCCCCTCTCTTTTCATCTCCCCACTCACACCAAAGTATGTAACCCCCAAACGATTCCTCTCCCTACTAGCAAAAGTTGTAACCCCAAACTCTTTCCCTTCCCACTAGGCTATCCATAACCCCCTTCTCTTCACCTCCCCCATTCAAACAACCTAAAGAAAACTTATTCCTAACTCTTTTCCTCACATTTTCTATTCACAAACCATCTCCAAATGTTTTCTCCATCTCCCTCCATACCTCCATCTATCCAACCCTACCCAGTCTGAATCCAAATTTAGCAACCCCCCCCACCAATCCGGCCCTATGTCACTCCACAGAAAGTATCTTTCTCTCAAATTTTGTATGCACCTTCCTCTCCTGGTCCTTATCACTTTCTCTTCATAAATCG